>JAYJMB010025459.1:0-39001 GCA_036873735.1 Pouteria campechiana
ACTTGAGGATAGTTTGTTGAAAATTTCTTCCTTTTTCAGGTCATCCTCATCTTCTATGGCTGGCACATCTAATATTTTTCGAAGGTGTTCTTTTGGTGATAATGGGTTGGTTCCAAAGATCATTCTCACACCTTTTACCATAGATTCATAAGATTCATCTTTCCAATTAAAGTTAAATATAAGGACTAGCTCTCTGAAGATGGGTGCTTAATACTTCATCAAATCAGTCCACCCTTGATAATTTAACATTGATCTAATATCATATTTGCATTTATCAAGAAAGTCTAGTTCAATTTTCTTTTGAACATGAACAGCTCTTCCAAGCATTGAAGTATAAAACCTGAATTTCTTGTCCTTACTACCAAAATAATATGCTGGCAAATCATTTGGTTCAAATTTGGCAATTAGAACTTTCTTCCATCAACTTCTTTTGGCAACTTGCTCAAATCAAACTTCTTTGCCCTTCCTTCTCCTCTTTTTATGTTTTCTTCTTCAACATTCACATTAGATTGGGAAGGGAGATTACCTACTTTTTTGGTGGCTTGAGATCTCCTTGAGCTTCTAGAAGTTGAAAGCTGGGAAGAAGACGCTCTTCCTCGAGTTCTAGGGCCTTTCACTCCTCTTTGGGGTTTGGAGATAATGACTTTAGGTGCCATTGAGATGTGGAAAAATGTTGGAAAAGGTAGAAGCTTACTAGAAATGGCTCTAATAAAGATTTCAAAATGACAGGCGTTTTCTTCTTTCGGTCGCAGGAGGTTGGCAACAAAGAATGGGTTGAAAATAAAAACTATTTGTCGATCCATGCATAAAAGGGTATTGAAGCTATAGGTAGCTATGATCATAAGCAGTTGGCTCCATAGGCACCTAGTGTTGTAGGCAGTATTGCCAAAACAAAATTCTAACCTTTTTATTTTATCCTAATTTAATTTATCATTTTAGAATTTATTATTGTCCAAAATTACACATATTAAGTATTTTATAAAATGTCATATATATCAAATATTTTCAACATTAAGTATAAAATACAAAATGTATTTGCATGATTTCAACGTAGGCATGTTCAAGCATTACAATCATGAATAACAACAATAATGCATTTAACAGTGAAAAATCCTTTTTGAGTATTTATCAAGATTTATATAATATGTTTGATAAATTCATAATGATTAATACTTTAATGATTTCAGAAAAGAATGACTAAGAGTTAAGTTTTTATTTGAGATTTTTCAATTATGTAGATTAATCAATTTCATATATTGGCTTAGATTTTTAAAACTGTTTGTCTCAAATTATTTTGCTCAGTCAATGATTTTATGTATATGTGTGCAATCAATGCAATTATTTCAGAGACATCTAGAGTATATAGACATATAAAGCATGATTTGTTAACAGAGTTATCAAGTTGAGCAACTTATATTTCTTCATTGCTTTTTTTGTAGAAGATTTTAGTTGAGCTAAACTTGATTCTTTGATTCAGCATTGGTAGTTTGGAGTCATTGTTGCTTTAATTATCTTCTTTGGTCATTGCAGCTTTGATCATCTTCTAAAAACTTTTTGATACTCTTCAAAAAAGAAGTTATTCTGCATTACTTCTTAGAGCTTTCAAGATGTTTTTGATAATTTCTGATGGTGCTCAAAAGTTCTTTGATGATTGAGTTTCTGAGTGCATATCTTATGCATAGTTTTATGTAGCATATCTCTATTTCTATTTTTCTTCTATGCGGAATAGAATTTGTTCATAGATTTTGTGTAAGTATTTGCAGAAGTTCTGAGTTATGTATTCAGAAGTGGATCTTGTTTTTGTGGTGCACAAATTCAAAGGTTAGAAGTTCTATGAAAATTCTGTGTAAGTGAAAACTTCTGAACTTTTCCTTATTGTAGAAACTTCACTTGCTTTTGTTAACTTCTGAGAAACTTCTGTCAATCTTTTTCTCTATCTTGAAAAATATAACTTTCTTCCATTTTTTTGGCTGCTTCAAAATGCTTCTTTTAATGTTATTTGGTCCTTCATTGTTTTGCCATTTTGAAGCCTCTAAAGTTATGTTTTCATTACTTCTGAAGATATTTTTTGAAGACGCTTTTCAGATCCTCCGAAGTGACCTTTCAGAATCTCAAAGCTTCATTTCAGAATCTCCGAAGTGACCTTTTAGAATCTTTGAAGCTTCATTTTAGGAACTCCGAAGTGACCTTTCAGAATTTCTGAAGCTAAATTTCAGAGTCTTCGAAGTAATCTTTCAAAGTTTCCAAAGCTTTATTTCTTTTGCTATCAAAATCAAACTCAAATTTTCTATATCTTTGCAAGTAGTTGAGTTGATTTTTCTTCTTGAAGAATTTCTTCATTTCTTCTGATTGCATACATTTCAAGTATTCTTGCATTTTGCATTAATAAAGAATTCAAATATATATATATATATGTTCCATATAGATTATTTTAATCAATGCAACATTCTGTTTAGCACCATAGTATGCAAAAAGAAATTGGTAAAATTATGAGCTACATTATTTTGGGCAGATTACTATTCATTTCTTAGATTATGAAGGTTTTTCTTTTAATTGTAACATTTGGAATTTTAATATCTTCAAATTATATTCATTTAAGATTATTAAGAATTAAAAAGAAACTGATTCTGATAATAACTTTGAAGTAATACATGATATATATAATCACTTAATATTTTTATAGATGTTGCTTTTAAAAACGTTTTTCCTTTTTTTTAACTTATTGAGGCAAATACTTTTAAAGTATACAAATATTCTGTTCCTAATTTGCCACCATTGAATATCACAAATATTGATTTTCAAACTTGATAAGAAATTTTCAAATTATAATTTATATTTGCATAATATTTTAATATTTAGATTAAACATATATTTCTTATGTCTTTAATATTAAGTTGATCTTTTACACATAGCTTCTTTAATTTAAATAGTTTTTAGAATTCACACTTTTGTTATAGTTTTATAATTTGATATATATATATATATTTCTAAGCTGAATTCTAAAGTTAAGCAATATTCAAGACAAAAAGAATAAGTGCATAAAACATAGATATCAATTAAAGAGGTTTGGTTTAAGTTGTCATACCTGCACTTAACTTGTCTTCCTTGACTTTATGGAATGCACTTTTGTTTAAACAGTGTCAAGAAACCTTTTATCTTTTGAAGGAACTTGATATTTCATCTTTTCTTCATTCTCCTTCTTTATTTCATAGTCATTTGGTGAGAAGAGATCATTTGAGTTTTTAAGTGTAAGATACTTCTTCTCTTTCTTTCTTTTTTCTACAACTATCCTTCTCTTCCTTTTTCTCACTTGTTTTTCTTCTTTAACTTTCTTCAGATGTCTATTTTGAATTGCAAGTCTTTCTCTTTCATTTTTACCTTCTTCAGATAGATTCTCCTCAACTTGAGAGGATTCATCGACTGCTTCATCCATTTGGTCTTCAATTTGAATTTGGGATTCAACACTTTCTTCTTGAATTTCAATCTCTTCTTGAGGTTGCTCCTCTTCAGTTTGTGGTAGTTCTTTTATTGATAGTTCTTCTCCTTTCACAAATTGATCAATTTTCTTTTCTCCTTTTTCTTGAGGAGATTGTTCTATTGTTGCATGATTTTCTACACTCAAATTATTCTTTGCAGAGACATTAGTTTCATTTAGTAGTAAATCAATTTGCCTTTTAGAAATAGCCTTTAACCTGTCTATTATGTCTTTTGCATTTTTATAGGTTACAACATGACTATATATGGTGGGGCATAAAGCATTTAGCAAAGTATTTTTAGCTTTCATGTTTATTTGCCTAGCTCTTTCATCATCTTTATTTAATCCAATAAAAATAGCTTTCCACATTTCAGAATCATTGGCCATGAGGCTTACCTCTGTCCTCTTTTTTCATTGATCAAAACTCATTCCCTCAAAGTATAAAATTTGTGTGATAGAATATCCTTCATGAAATATGATAGTAGACATTATTGGGTTAGCCAAATAGATCACTACAAATGTTTATGTAACCTGCTCTAATACCACTTGTTGGTCCTGGTAGAATAGGCTAGAACCCAAGAAAGGGGGTGAATTGGGTTTTATAAAATTTACTTCTTTTGACCCCAGTTTGATCAAATCCCTCTCTTTCTTTTATGTTGGCATGATAATATAAGTGAAGAAATGGATAGAGTAAATAAGAGTATAATGGAAAGATCAAGCATAGATAGCACATATGACTTATAGTGATTTGGGCCCTCTCTTGGCCCCTAATCCACTCTTTGAGTCAGCCTTACTTGCTTACTTAGGTTCCACTAATACTTTGTGGAAACACACTTGGTTTTTCTGAGCTAACCATGAACTCATACACTGGTTTTATAGAGCTCACTAAAAAGTTAACAAGCTTACCAACAACTCTAACAATGTTGGTTTTCACAAGCTAACTACCAACTTGAACAATGTTGGTTATCACAAGCTCACCAACAACTTTAACCCTGGTTTTTAAGCTAACTAGCAACTTCTACAAATGAAATAACTAAAATAAGAAATTACACTTTTTGATGTTTTTCTTGTTGAGTGCTGAGGAAGATCTTAGATGTAGTTCTTCTTGTCATAAAAGTTCTTCCTTTATGTTGCAGAGAGATTGGCCTTGAAGGAGATGAAGAATGAAAGCTCTTTTGGAATGTCAAAGTGGTAGATCTTGGCCTTTAGGATTTGCAAGGTGATTTCTCTCTTTTTCTTATTTGTATATTCTATTTTCTGCTCTCTATTTTCTTATTCAAATGTCTCTTGAGTGCTCCTTAAATAGATCTTGAAAACTTGATTGTTGGATGAGGAGCTTGAATTTTTTGTTACTTGTAACATTCAAATTTTTTAATATTGGGCATCATCAAGCAGTTTTGTAGGCGCCTAGTCAAAGTGGCTGTGAGCTAGGCGATATGCTAGGCGGCTGGCAAAGCGACTGTGGCCAATTTTTTGGATTTTCTTCCAAGCAATTCTTGTTGCCTCCTGGTAGGCAGTATGGCAAATGACTGCCATACCAGCTGTGCTCCCAAGCAGTATGCACAGGCGGTTGGGAACTTTGCCAGGCAGTTCATCTTCTAGTGCTTCATTTCTTGATTTTTCTGACAGTCTACTGTCAGGCGGTTGCTCCAAGTGGTTGGCATCCCTCAATTTGTGTTTTTGCATTTTGATTCTTTTTAAAACTTTGACATCTCTTATTTTAAACAAAAATGCATTTGTCACATGTGGTATATATGAAGTATATCTATGATTCATACTTTGTAGTGAATATGTGTGTGAAGTATATTTTTATTTATTTGTTTATATACACATGGTATTATTAAATCTCATGTTTATACCATGTAGCATCAAATTATATTGTTCAATTATGAATATCCACAAATGGGTTTACATAATTTGTAGATCATGGATATAATGTGTGCTTTGATAAAGAAAGGCACATTTAGGCATGTTTGTTATTGTTACATTTGTTAAAGATGTTTTCATATTTTTCTATTTATGAAAACATACCTAATTGATTATACATATGTTTCTTTGAAGTTTATCAAACATTCTTTAATTATCCATTTATGATGTGCATACATTGTGAAGCATGGATATTTACTTTAATCTAAATGTTTTATATAAACTTCATCTAATTATGTTGTCTTTCTTCATTAGTTATTTACTTCCATGTATAGCATGTATACATACATATATATATATTAAAAGATCCATCATATGATAATGAGATGATTGCGTAATGGTTCATATGATTGTTTATCAGGTAATCATTGATATGCAAGGAGTTTTTGGAAGATAAACAAATATTAATGTATTTTGAAGTTGTTCTTGCAAAGTATTTATGTATTTTGATAACATGTTCTTTATAGCAGATCATTTGAAATCACATCAAAGTATACATGTATGTAGTTGGAATATGCATTAGAATACATATATTTTCTTCTAAAGTAATTTATAGTTGGATAAAAGGATTGGAAGATTAGATTTAAAGTTTCTGAATTATGTCAAGTATATAAACTTCAAAATGTTTGAAGCAACTCTTCAGAGTTTCTAAAATGACTTCAAAGCTTATTACTTGACTTCAGAGTTTTTTATATGACTTTTGAGTTTTTGATTTGTCTTCAAAGGAGTTGATTGGAGGTTGTAATTTGAGAGATTTAAAAGCTTTATTGGGTGCTAGTTTCAAAGTTTTCTGATCCTGAACAAAATTAAAGATTTGTTTTAGAGTTTTTGAAACTACTTTAAGTGCAAGCCTTATAATTTCTAAAAAATTACATTAGGACTTCTGAGGATGCAGAAATAGTTTCTCAAGCACTATTAAAGTTTCTAAAATACTTCAAAAGTATTCTGATGGTATACATGAGTAATTCAGATATAACTTTTAGGCAATGTTCTAATTCTTATGTTCATGTGATCATTATTATTATAAAGTGAATAATTTATGCACATGGATCAACATGAATTGTATATATTACGCACATGTATAGTTCTAATTCTTATTTTCCAATATTACTAATATCATTAGCATGGTGCAAATCCAATATAAGTTTTGTTGTCATCAAAATCACTTATAATACATGTGTGGATCATCATCACAATACATGTATGACTCAAGAAGAATAACTTTGAATGAAGAAGACCGTTGTGATTTTCGTTGTTGGAATGTATGCCGCCTTTTAGAGAGGGAGAAAAGCTTTGTCAAAAGATGTTCCTCCTTTAACTTGTCATAGCTAGAAAATCTATAACACCGCTTATTATCAAAAATGATGACTGAGATTATTCTACACATTAAAAGCATAGAGTGTAGATGCCACTTTAGTGCAAGCCACACAAATCAATTAATCTTGAAACAAAGTCACCATTTTTCTCTATCTCTGCATTTGTTTTCCATAAGTCTTGGATGAACTTCTCATTGATTTGACTCTACTAGTCAAAGCTTCATGAATATACTTTATCTGTAGTAAGTAACAGATGAATTGTAAAGCCATAGATGAAGTCTAATGAGTCAATTTTATACACATATATTACACATGTTTTAGCTTATTTATTTGCAAATCCTTGTCTCTTTTAGATAAATTTAATGCTTATTTGTTAGATTTTATCAGGTGCTTTGAAGATAGAAAAAGAATGAAAAATAAGAGAAAAAGGTTAGTAAAGAAGCGATTACAAAGATGAAGCAAACAGAGCGAATAGAGTAAGAAGGATTGGGTAGCAGGCCGGCCCCACCTGTGCCCATACCGAACCACCACCGGCTGGTAGCAAGCCAACGCCAGAGGTAAACAAGTTGCGGAATTCTTCCATAGTTATTTTTGCTGGCTTTTTAAGGAAAAACAAAGGGTTTTTGAAGGGTTCTTCCACTTCCATCTTTTAGAGTTTTTCTCTGAGGTTTAGAGCCATTTTTTAGGATATTTCTTGTGGAGAAGAAGAAGGGATTGTAAGTAAGAAAGAAGAAAGAGAGGAGATGTTCTTCATTGTTATCATCCTATCTCAGGGAGTTGTTTTATTTTCTCTTATGAACTAAATTTCTTTTTCTAAGGTGAAGATGTATCCCTTTTTGAAATTCTTTATTATGGGTTATTTGATATTATTAATGTTAGATGATCTTATTTCATTCATGATGTTATTTGCAATGATTTAATTTATTTTATTGCTTGATCACTAATATTATGAGTTAGATTATTCATCAAAGCATGGTTAAGGTACACATCATATGCAAAACCATGAGCTCCCTTGAATGAGAAGGATAGAGGGTTAAGGTACACATAATATGCTAAACCATTTTATTCAGCTTCTTATGTTCTTGAACTTAATGGGTTTTCACCTCAATTATGCTAAATATCATAGGTAATTAGAATGGATGAAAGCACTACATTTGAACCTATACATCAAACAGTAATGATCTTATGTTTGAAAGAATGAACCTAAGTGAGGCATTAAATCCAACATTTCTTGGCAAAGAGTTATCACCTTATGGTGAAATCGGAACCCTAGAATTTTTCATCTTATTAATCTCTCTATATTATCCTTAGCTATATATTTACTCTTATTCTATTAAGTTTCTAAAATTATATCATATCTTATTCGAAGTCCATTTAGTTTTATACTAAGTAACTAAAGATTAATTAAGTTGGTTTACCATTCTCTATGGGATTGACCCTTTCATTTGCACACTATATTGCTATACATGTGTACACTTGCGAGGAATTATAATTTGAACCATTAAAGTCTAACTGGTTTATAAACAAATTCAACTTTGTCTTGCTTAAACAGATGAAGTAAGGTGTTCTTCTTTTGTTCATCATTTGTTTATACAAAGTGATGGACAAATTCTGCTTTACTTTGTCTTGAATAAATTAGGGTCTTCACTTCGTCTATAAATTTCTCTATAGTAAGTTGCAGACGAATGTGCTTATGCATTGAAGTTCACTTTGTCCAAGCAACCACTTTATCTATGCAGCTTTGTCTATGTTTACTTTGTCACTTCTACTTCATCTGTAGTAAGTTACAGATGAATTTTGATGCACAAACAAAGTCAAAATTTAGCAATAGATAGAGTTCATCTCTGCAACTTCTTGCTTACTGCATTTTTGATTTGTCTAGCTTTGCTCATACAAAGTTGCTTCTTCTTGTCCTTACATTTTCTTATCCTTGGATGAATCGATTCATTTGGCTTTATTAATTAGACAAAGTTTCTTCCCTTTGTGCATAGTTGTCCGGGTGACCGTCTGTTTATCTTTCTTCTTTCTATATTTGTTTGAGTTCTTGATGAGATTACTCCTCCTTGCTTTATCTTAGACAAAATTTAGCTAATGAATAGTTTGTATTTTAAGCTCTTTGACCATGACTTCATCTTCAATTGTCTTTGTCATTTCATTTATCTGTGGAAGTTTCTCTTTGGGTTTAACTGATAAAGCAAGCTCCTTGTAACTTATCTTCAATGCCTCTACTTTCTTCTTCTTCTTTCTCCTCAAGTTGTATTCTTCAATGTAATTCATTTGAAATGTAGCAAATGATTGTGGTAGCTGGTCATATTCCTACACTTAGACTTTTTCTACACTTGCTATGTTGATAGCATCATATAATCAAAATGTATATATCCTCATGTGATGTGCACACATTGTGGAGTAGGGATAATATACATTTCTATTTAAGCACATAATATGAAAACTTAATAGAGTATAGTGCTACATATGATTAAACAAATTAACATATTAAAGAATGATAACTAAGGTAAAGCGCACCATGAAGTAAAAGATGTATGCTTGCATGATTAAATATTCATGATTATATATATATTTCACATTATCAATTAACATTTATCAAATTATAATTATATATATGATTGTTAATCATTTAAGCACATATATCATTGCTTCTTAATATAAGTTTTGTTATCATTAAAATTATATATAATAAGCCTAATAATCTCCCCTTTTTTACGATAACAAAACTTGAATACTTGTTTATTAAAATTATAATGTCCCCTTGAATAATTGACTTATATAATCCTATGGGATTCGACCCTTTTATCACTCTCCGCCATTTTTTTATTAAAATACAATCACAAGTCTCTCACTTTTCTCTCCCCCTTTTTTTCAGAATAAAAAAGGTTCAGCACATCCTTCTTCTCCCCATTCATTTATTCTCCTCCCCCTATTTATTCTCATATAATTAATTTTCCTTCTCTCCTTGTCTCCTAAAGCCCTTATTTTTTTCTTTCTTCATTACATAGTTCACTTATCTCCCATGATTAAAAAAAATGTAGCACATCTCTTTAATTATATTATTCAATTTGTATAATGTATAAACATGAATTTGAGGTAAGATAAATTTTAATCAATAGAAGGCACAATTTCATGTTATAGGAAACATTCAAACATTAAATCGTGTGAACAATTTTCATGCATAATCATGTATCAAACATATTTGTAAAAGATCAAGGGCATTATGATTTTAATTAGTATCAAGAATATAGTTAAAATTTTAAGCACATAAGCAATTTTCACAAATAGTTCAATTTTCATTTCAAGAATTTGATATGTAAACATCTTTTAATCCTACATCATTCCACATATTTTTCATCAAAATCATTATTATTTCACTAAATTGATATTCAAAAATGATTTCATGCAAATATGGTTACAATGTATAATTTTAGCTTGATGGGTTTAATTTTGGGTCCTTGTTTTTAATGTGCATCTACTTATCTATTGTTTTAGCAACTAACTGTCATTATTATCAAGACAGATGGTTAGAATATTTAATGGCAGAGTCAATAGGTTGTTTGGGAAGTGGAGGCATGCTTCATATTCTTTGTTATGTATAAAAAAGATTGAAAATGAGATGACATTTTAGCGAACATTAGAGAAGTCATGGCATCATCAAGTTCTTCTTTGAAGCAGATTCAAGCTAAGGATGAAAATGCAAATTTCAAGATTGCAGAGAGAGTTTGGTTTCTTCATGATAGAATCAAACAATTAAATGAAGAATTATTTCACACTAGGGGTACTACTACTCATTTTGAATGTCTCTTAACTAGGAACTCCATGGATTATATGGAAGCTATAGATCACATCAAAAACTTGGAGATGGAGTTGGCTAAAGCTTATCAAATGATAGATGAATCGGACACGATTGCTGATATTTTGGCTAAATAAATAGTTTTATTTTTTTTATTTCTTTCAAAGTTTTGAATCTATTAGCTATAATATTGTAACTGTTTCTATTTGCATTTATCTTATGTATATTAAGTTTTATTCTCAATGGTTTCCAATTTTTTATCCTTTACAAAGTTTTATGTTTGTGATGTTGAGTTATGTTTTATGTTTCATAAGTGCATTCATATACTCATTCAAGCATTGGATATTTATATGTGATTAAAAGAATATAAATTATTTTTAATCATAGTTTATTCTTCATAACTCAAAAGTGAAAATGCATGATCCTATTGGGTCTTGTTTGGGTCTCTAAGGTACCAGGATCTATTCCTTATTTGTGCTACCAATGTATCTCTCCTATTGTTTTTACCAAGACGATGGTTACTGAGATTTGAGCCATAGAATTAAAGCATCTCTAGGAAACTAGTTGTGACCCTACATATTCTCCGCTTCATCTATATTAGATGACATCTAGTTGAATAGATGATATACGAAGTTGAGAAGTGGACAAAGATGGAGCAAGGTAGGGTAAAGGGGAATAACCATATTTACTTTTTAGAGGAAGAGGTGCAACATTTGAAGAAACAATTGAGATATCCCAAGGCAAATGTTTGTTTAGATCTTCTTTTAACTAGCCACTGTATAGCTTATGAGGATGTTATTGATTGAGCTACAGCTTTGGAGAAGGAATTATTTGAGGCATGGCAGAAGAATGAGGAAATAGAGGCAGTTATAAAGGTTTTAAGGAAGTAGATTTTTTTTTTAATTTTCTAAATGGATTTTTATTGTTCTCTTAAGAATTTTGTTCTAGTTTCATTTTCATTTAGAGTTTTATGATTATGACTTTTATCTTTATATCAATTTTAATTCCTTTTAAGAGATCAAGCCTTTAATCATTATTACAAAAGGAATGACTAGGAATGGAATTCCTATTCGAGACCTTAAATTGTGAAGTTTCCCAAATGGGCTTAACTATGCCTTAGGACTATAATGATATTAAGTTTTGATCATCTTAAGGATTGATTAATGTTTTTTAGAATGATTTAGCTCAATGCAATAAACGTTTATCAATTCAAATATAAGGCAATTCGTTCAGAGGCATCTAGAGTATATAGGAATGAAAGGTATAATCATGTTAGAAAACTTATCTCTTTAGGTGCTTCCTTTTATAACTTTCTCATTTGAGCTCATAAGTGTTGTTGTCAATCTTGACTATTCATTTAGCTTTTGCTATTTGAAGTTCTTGATGCTACATCTAAAGTTTGATATTGTTTGAGATAGAATCTTGATTTGTTTAATCATCTTCTTGCATCCGAAACTTAAACTTTTTGGCTCATTTGCTTAGGTCTGTAAGAAGAGGGTTTTGATTTCTCATTGTTCTCATGCTTCTTTTATGCTCATTTCAAGCTTTTCTACATATACTTAAGAGATTTTTGCACTTTTTTTTCATTAATAAGTTCAAATAGATATGAACATGTATTACCAAGTTATCAATGCAAAGAGTCAGTTTAGCCGCAAAAGTATGTAGAGAATTAAGCTTATTAAATCAAAGTAGTTTTCATGAATAAATAGGATAAGCATTCTACTTTAATGAATAATAAGTTATTTAAACTAGCATAGTTACGAATAATAATAAACCTTATATGCTAGATCAATTCTTGAGCATAATCATTCAATTTTGTTATTTCACAAATTTATTCTGTTTTTAGTTACATGTCTTTTAGGCAATATTATCCTTAAGTTATTTATTATTGGAATGTTATTTATTTTCTTACTTCCTGGTTATCTTTAGAATTTTACTTTATGTTTTTTAGAGTTTTATTTATCCTACTGTGAATTCTAGGTTCTTCTGATGTATACATGAGTGAAAAGATATGTATAGAAAATTCAAGCATGAATTCTAATATTTATCAGTATCTAGATATACAATTAGGTATATGTAATTAAAATTTTAAATATGAATTCTAATTTCTATTAATATACAAAAGATGTGAAGAATGAAAATGTAAAAATTTTGAATATAAATTTGTTTCTAAGGACAAATAAGTAATTGAAAGACTAAACATGAATTTTGATTTCTTATTAACAAGAGAGTGAACTAAAAGAAATATATGACTAAAATTTCAAAATTCAGATAATGACATATTCAATAAGGGCATTTGAGTTTGAGTGTCATGTCTGCACTTACCTTTCCTCTTTATTTCAAAGGAACTTGGTATTTCATCATGTCTTCATTTCGTTTCTTCAAACTAAGTCTCATTTCTTTTTCTTTTTCTTCTTTAGGAGCTTATTTTCTCCTTTCCTTGATTTCCTGCACTCAAGTTAGTCTCAATAGTAACATAAATAGTATGTGAGTGCAAAGTATTTTGCCTCTTAGTAATTGTCTTTGGCTTGTCCTAAGATTTCTCATATCAATTTATAAGCAAAGACATCTTTGCAAATGGTGGGGTAGAGAGCATATAAATTTTTTTTAACATTTTGAGTTCAGCCCTTGTTTATCCTCGCCTATGCTAATATAGATGATTTTTCATAAATGAAGATCATTTGACCATAAGATATATTTCCAATCTCTTCTTCATTATACAGAATTGGATCCCTTGAAAATATGATAGTGGAGAGATGGAGTATCCTTTGGAGAATACAGAGGATGACATTGTTGGGCAATCCAAATGGATTACTAGAATTGTTTATCTAGCCCACTCTGATACCACTTGTTGGGTCCCATAGGATGACTTAACCCAAGAGGAGAGGAGTGAATTGGGTATATAAAAATTAATCGCTTAACCATGCAAGATTACTTCTCCTCTTTTTGTGCTTATGTGTTGTGCAATGTAAACTAAGTAATAGAACATTAAAGTGCAAGAAAATAAATAAACAAATACACACAAATAACACAATTTTTATAGTAGTTCGGTAACCCTATCCATACATCCACTCTTCCAAGAGCACACAATAATTGTGCCTTGGGTTCCATTTATTCCATATAATGGAAATACAATAGTGCTCCCAATACTCTTCTATATTCCAGCTATAGGATGTGTAAATAGTGTTCCTAACACTCTTCTGAATTCCAACTCTAAGGGGTAAAAATATTGTGCCCCAATACTCTTATGGTCTTTAAGAGCTCACCAGAAAACTCATTATTTTCGAAGATCACAAGCAAACTTGATGGTTTTCTCGAGCTCATAAACAACTTATTACAATGTGGTTTTCCAAAGATCACCACTAACTCTATAGTTTTCAAATTAACTAGAAAACTAATACATATTTAAGCATAGGGGAAGATGAGATCTTTTATAGCTCTAACAACATAAAAAGATCTTCCCAAAATGTAAAATCAATGGCCATAAAGATTTACAGATTAAAGCTTAAGGATAGATAACTAAAGGGTTAAGCTCTTGGCCATGGGTGGAAGGATTTGCATAAGATTACACTCATTTGAAATGTCTTCTTTCACTACTTAATCATCCAACTCATCTCCTTAGATAGATTTTCAAAAACTTGACCGTTGTTGAGGAGTGTGTTGGAAAGGATGCAGGAACAAGAGTAACTTTGAATGAAGAAGACCATAGTGATTTCTGCTATTGGAGAGCATGCCTCTGATTTGTCTCGAGCTGCTGTAATGCCTTTCAGAGAGGAAGAAAAACTATGTCAAAAGATGTTCCTTGTTTAACTTATCACAGTTGAAAAATCTACAATGCCACTTATTGCCAAAAATGGTGACTGAGACAATTTTGTACATTAGAAGCATAGAGTGCAAATTCCACTTTAATGCACATCATGCGACTTAATTAATCTTGGAATAAAGTCACGGTCTCTCTCTGTCTCTGCTTTTGTTAGTCATAAGTCTTGGATGAATTTCTCACTGATTTGAATCTGCCAATTGAACCTTCATTAATATACTTTGTTTGTAGTAAGTAACAAATGAATTGTGGCACCATAGACGAAGTCGAACTAGTCTACAAACAAATTCAACTTTGTTATCCTTGAATAGATCAAGTAAGGTGTTCTTATTTTGTTCATCATTTTTCTATAGAAAGTGATGGACGAATTCTACTTTACTTTGTCTTTGACAAATTAGGCTTTGCACTTCATTTATAAATTTGTCTATAGTAAGTTGCAGATGAATATGCTTGTGTATTCCAAGCAGCCACTTTGTCTATGCAACTTTGTCTATTCTTCGCTTTGCTGCTTCCACTTCATCTTCCACTTTGTCTATAGTAAGTTATAGATGAATTTTGATGCATAGACGAAGTTGAAATCGAGCAACAGATGAAGTTTGTCTCGGTAATTTCTTTCTTACGTTATTTTTTATTTGTATGTCTTTGCTCATACGAAGTTGCTTCTACTTGTCTTTACATTTTCTTATGCTTGGACAAATCCATTCATTTGACTTTGTTGGTTAGACAAAGTTTCTTCCCTTTGCGCATAGTTGTCAGGGTGACCGTCTATTTGTCTTTCTTCTTTCCATGTTTGTTCGAGTTCTTGATGAGATTACTTCTTCTTACTTTATCTTAGACAAACTTTGGCTAATGGATAATCCACACTTTAAGCTCTCTGATTATGGCTTTGTCTTCAATTGTCTTTATTATTGCATTTATCTATGGAAATTTCTTTTTGGGTTTAATGACAAAGCAAGCTCCTTGTAGCTTATCTTCAAAGCCTCTGCTTTCTTCTTCTTCTTTCTCCTCAAGTTGTATTCTTCAATATAATTCATTTAAAATGTAGCAGATGGTTGTGGCAGTTAGTCGTATTTCTGCACTTACAAGTTTTCTATATTTGTTGCATTGTTAGCATCATATAATCAAAATGTATATATGCTCATGTGATATGCACACATTATGGAGCAAGGAAAATATACATTTCTATTTAAGCATATAATATGAACACTCAATAGAGTATAGTGCTAAATATGATTCAAAAAATCAATATATTAAAGAATGAAAACTAATATTAAGCTCATCACGAAGTAAAAGATGTATATTAGGATAATTAAACATTCATGATTATGTATATATTTCACATTATCAATTAACATTTATCAAATCATAATTATGCATATGATTCTTAACAATTTAAGCACATATATCATTTCTTCTTAATACAAGTTTTGTTATCAGCAAAATCATATATAATAAGCCTAACAGCATAGCCAAAGGCAAAGGGCAGTAAGTCATATAGGTAGGCTATCCCCCAATAACTCACGTTGGCAAAAGTGTCCAAGCTATCCACATCATAGTAAAGCCATGTCTCACCACCTACCCATGCACTCGCATAGGCAAAGTTTGAAATGATTAAAGCAACAAGTTGAACCCACGTCTGCTATCGAGTTATGTAGGTGAAGAAGAATCTAACCTCCCCGCATTACATATAGATCATGTAGTTGAAGAACTATTGTTGAGTGGGGTACATATCTACCATGTATTGGGAACTACTAGACACAGAGGCAGCATACAAATAGTCATGGATGATCCAATTAAATCATGCATGCTAAAATTGCTTCAATCCATTCAAAATCATGGCATCGGTGCATATTTCAAGCTGTCTAAAAATCAAGTTGCATACAACTGATGGTTCAAAAAAATTCAAAGTTATTTAAAATGATGGGGCCCATGACAGTGCATGATCAATGATATAGCCACTTAATTTGCTCTAGTGAAGTTGAAATTTCAAGATAAAAAATTATTAAATGGGCAATTTGGTGATTTAACCAAAATATAGTGTTTTATTAAAATGTTATTTCCAAACCAAAATATTTCTTTGGAAAATGCATTTGCAAAACACTAAAAATGGAAGTGGAATAATTTGCAAAATTCTATCTTAAAGAAAAAGTAATTTTTCTTTGGCTCCATTACCTACTAGCGAAGGCAAAGGCAAATCCACTCTAAGGAAAAATTGTTCTTTGACTCTGCTACCTACTAGCGGAAGCAAAGGCAAATTCACTCTAAGGCAAAATTGTTCTTTGACTCTGCTACCTACTAGTGGAGGCAAAGGCAAATCCACTCCAAGGCAAAATTATTTTTTGACTTCGCTACCAAGTAGCAGAAATGGGAATTTTACACTTCACATTCAAGTAGCAGAGGCAAAGGCTAATTCATAAAAATTTATAATCCAACACCATGTAGCAAAGGCAAAGGAAAACTCAAGCTAGAAAAGTCACAATCTACTACCAAGTAGCAGAGGCAAAGGCAAAATCAAGCTAAAAAAGTTGCAATCCACTACTAAGTAGTGAAGGCAAAGGCAAAATCAAGCTGAAAAAGTTGCAATCCACTACCAAGGAGCAGAGGCAAAAGTAAAATCTAGCTGGGAATTTTGCAATCCACTACCAAGTAGCGGAGTCAAAGGCAAATTCATGGGAAATTTGCAATCCACTACCAAGTAGCAGATGTAGGAATTTTACACTACACACCCAAGTAGCAGAGTCTGGCCCTTAAAGTTTATAAATAACCATCCCTCTCTTATTCTAGACAATAAAACTTCTTGGATTGAAGGCTTTAGGAACTCTTCAAGAGGTAGGTGACTCCCCTAATGCTAGAGGCTTCTAGCCTACTAGATATTTCTCTTGGTGCTTGAGGACACTCTGCCATGGCCCCACCATGGTATACACATGGGTACCACCCATGCCATGGCAATGGTGGGCCCCTCAAATTAATGGACAATAAGATGCTACTAGTTTGAACAATTAAAACATAATTAAAGTAGTTAAACCTTGATTAAACCTTATAAATGGCAGAGTTTCTTAGAAATAAACTCATTAAATTAGGAAGATAATGACATTATCTTAAATTTATTAAGAACTATCATTATCACTAATTATTATCATTAGTGATTATTATGATTAGGCTTAATTCATACAACTTAACTCTACAATCTCTCAAAAGTTAAAAGGAAAAATTGACCACTCCTAGATTTCCATGGGATATTTGAAAATAACACTTATCCAGTTACTCAAAAGCCTAAGTCTAAGGCTGAGTCACCGAGTTAAACCATAGCAAACTACTTTAATTAGCTAAACCCAATCAACTTGGCCGGCTCTTTCTAAGCTTCTCATAGCAATGTGATAAAGCTGACCAAATCCCAGTCATCCTAGTCCCATTCTTCCTAAGCTTCTCATAGGCAATTGAGAGAGTCGAGCTACATCTAGTCATCCTAGTCCCACTCTTTTTAAGCTTTTCATGGCCAATTGAGAGAGCCAGGCAAAATTGAGTCATCCTAGTTCCACTCTTCCTAAGCTTTTCATGGACAATTGAGAAAGTTAAGCTAAATATAATCATTTTGATCCCACTCTTCCTAAGCTTCTCATGGACAATTGAGAGAGCTGAGCTAAATCCAATAATCCTTGCCCACTCTTCCTAAATTTCTCATGGGCAATTAAGAGAGCTGAGCTAAATCCAATCATCTTGGTCTCACTCTTCCTAAGCTTCTCATGGGTAAATAAGAGATTTGAGCTAAACGTAGTTAACCTAGTCCCACTCTTCCTAAGCTTCTCATGGGCAATTAAGAGAGTGAGCTAAATCTAGACATCCTGGTCCCATTCTTCTTAAGTTTCTCATGGGCAATTGAGAGAGCTGAGCTAAATCCAATCATCCTGGTCCCTCTCTTCCTAAGCTTCTCATGGGAAATTAAGAGACCCAAGCTAAATCAAGTCATCATGATTCCACTCTTCCTAAGCTTCTTAATTAAAAGAGCAAACTAAATCCAGTCGTCCTGGTCCCACTCTTCCTAAGCTTCTCATGGGCAATTGAGATGCATTTAACTAATATATGTTAGTTACATTTATCCATCAAAATTTATATACATGCCCTCAAAAGATAGTTACATTCAAACTTCCTTCAAAACAAGATAACATCTATACTAATTATAAACAACTCATAGATCAAGTCCTCTATTAGTCCCTGCCTGGGCGCTAACACCCAGTTAGGTTCTCTCTCCTATCTTATCATTTAAAACTTTGATAAAACAGCGTGAGTCTAGGCAAACTTAGTAAGTAGGAAAACAGTCAGGAATAATAATTTAAAACTAATCTTATTTTTAAAATAATTATATACATATCATGCCACATGCATCTACCTCACCATTCCATCATCCAAATGCCTGAAACAAAATCACGTGCGCTAACATAGCAGAATTCCCATCGCTACTCGACTTCCATGTATTATGCACAGGTCATGATAAACAGAGTAACATCCCTCACCATATCACCTCATAACTAAACAATACAGCCGGTGCCTCCATCCATGCCCCTGTCATAAGTCCATGTCTCATATATAATAACCATACACCTCAAGCAACCAGGTGATCCCCATCACCCAATTATCCAACACAACTAAAATTTCCACATCTTCTCATGCTCGTGCTATGTTTTTTTTTTCTTAAAAATAATACTCATAAAACAAACACACGTATTTCACATACCATATCTCAAGGATTTATAAAAATTGTCAAGTAAGAGCATGAGAAAATTCATAAATGAGAAAATAAACATGTAAAATTCTCAAAAAAATACATAAAAATCAATCATCATGGCCTGTCACATATAATAAATATAATTTATAAAATTCATAAGTTACAAAATCATATTAAAATAGTCCTACTTACTTGAAATAGAAAAATTTCCAATTTCACTCCTTCCCTTTTACTTGCAACTTTCAACTGTTTAAGATTCCACTGTCAAGCCTAAGATAAATAATTATGTATTTGTTAATTCATTTGAGCATTTCCTTCTATTTTACCAAAATTCACCAAAACCCTAACCCCAGATTGGGTGAAATGGTGGATTTCCCACATTTTGAAACTTCCAAGCCAATCCAACTAGGCTAAAGTGAATCATCACTTATAATTATAAAATTAAAAGCATTTAATTCATATTTTACACAATTCATATCCATTTATATCAAAATTCTCAAATATCCACTTTTTTCTAAAATCCCAAAAAGCTATTCTTGCTTTATTAACATTAATAGCATAATAGGAATGGCTAATCTCACTTACCTCTAGCTTTCTTGCACTTCAACTATAGCTAAGAAATGAATTTCTCTTAGATTTTCTATTACCAATGAGAATAGAAAAGAAATGTGAAGAATACTATCTGATAATGAACCGTCACATATACATATCCAAAGTGGTTACTGTTCATGCCATTGTACTGTTCATTTAGAGTAGCTTTCAAAACAAATTTCATATCTTATGCTAGATAAATCAGAATTAAATGATTCAAGTGGTTATGCAAAGAAAATTTTAATACCTACAAATTTAATGTTAAACATTTTTCCAAATTATGGAAAACTTTAGGGGAAAATTCAGTTACAATCAATGCTCCACCGTTTAGGTTACTATTTACGCTAATAGCTTGGAGCAACTTTACAAAAAAATTCATATCTTGGGTTGTACAATAATTATTAGGGTGATTTAAATTTCTATGGATAGATAATTTCAAGAAAAACAATATTTGTATTGAACATTTCTCCAAATTTAGTTTCTATATAAGCCAAAATTCACTCGCACCACCCTGCCATGTCATCATATTTTCTACATATGTGACTTTGGTGTAATTTCAGTAAAATGATCATATCGTGAGCTATAAGGCTTCAATTTAAGTTATTCAAAATCTGATGAATAGAAAATTTTGATATATACAACTTTTATGTTAACCATTTGTCTAAATTATGATAAAAAATAGGATAAAATTTATAATCTTTAGGCTACTATGTTGTTGCCAGCATAGTACAATTCTATAAAATTCATAACTTTAACTATACAACCCTGATTTTTGTCAATCTAAGAAGCCATGAATAGATATTTACTAGATATACAAATCTTATGTTGGGAGATTTTCCAAATTATATTTTTAAACCCTCCAAAATTTTTAGTCAACTTAATTAATTTTGGACAACTTAACTTCTGCCTTATGCCAACTCCTTTAATATACTTGCTATTACTGCTACGTGTCCCATTGACATTAATTTAGGACCAAATATAACTTATATAATACTAAATCATGATGTAAGATTAACCTTTATCATTTGTCCAATAATTCTAAAGCCCAATTAATCTTACCACTCAGTATTCATCATTTACACTTTAATTCACACTTAATCAAATTAAACTTTACAAACTTACCAAACTTCATTCATTACCATACCTTAATATATTAATATGATCTTATACCAAAATTTAGTGGCTTATATTCTACCCATCTTACAAAAAGTTTCGTCCTCAAGTTCCCAAGTGGCTTCATCTTCTGAATGATTACTCCACTGAATTTTCACAAGTTGAATTGCCTTATTCCTAAGCTACTTGATTTTATTATCAAGCACTTTCTTCGGCATCTTAATATATTATAGATTTTCTCTAATTATCACTTGCTTGAGCTGCAACACATGCAACGGATTTGGTTCATACTTTCTTAATGTAGAAACATGAAACACATCATGTATATTAGCCATTGATGGTGGCAAAGTGATCTGATAAGCCACTTTCCTAATCCTTTCTAAAATTTTATAGGGGTCAATATATCTAAGATTCAATTTGCCTCTCTTTCCAAATATGAATTCCTTTCATTGGTAATATTTTCAAGAATACTTTATCACCAACTAGGAATTCTAATGGATTTCTTCTTGTATCCACATAACTCTTCTGCCATGATTGAGGTAGTCATGGATTGCCAGATAAAAAGGGCAGTATGATGTGTCGGTATTCGAGCCGATATTGACCAATTAATTATGTATACAATATCATTAGGAGTATGTGTATGAAATAATTAATGAGATGTTAACATTAAAATCTTAATGAACTTAGCCATTGACTAACTATGACATCCTGCATATGGCATGGCATGTTTTACTTAGTTTCATTATTGTTTATTGCTCTATTTACCACTGTTTATTACATTATTTATAGTTATGTTTTATTGCTTACCTGCTTACTGAGTTTTGACCAGACTCACCCTTTTATTTAAATTTTTAGCTGACAGGTTAGAGGATAGAGCCCAACAAGGTGTTGGGTCTCATGACAGGGCTAGGCCATGACACCAGTAGAGGCTTTAATGTTTTTCAAGATGTATAATGATGTATATTATTGAATGGATTTTGGATGTATATTAGACATGTATCATTACTTAGTTTTATAGCATATCATTTTATGGTGTGGGTGTATATGATTTGACAGCTAGGGTACAGTGTACCCCTATCTTGGTCTATGGGTGTTGTGGAATGTGTCTTTTGGAGGATACATTTATATAATTTGTATAGAAAATGGTAGGGCCTAGAGGAAGCCATATTATATTTGCATATTTGAGGGTATTTGTTATATAATTATTATGGTTTAGCATGTTGTATATAGGATAATTGTGGTAAATTAGGGGAGACTATACCAAAATTTTATTTGAATTTACCACTAGTAATGCTCTAGGGAGGAGGGGCATTACAGTTCCAAAGCTATGGCAAGAAGAAGAAGAAAAGGGACAAAATAAATGAAAATAGGATGGGGTTTCAAGCTTAAAAAGTCAAATTTTTTAGGTACTCCAACGCGTCACCATGCCTGTGTCACGACATAGGAAACTTGTGTCATTACACAGAGTTCACTGCCTACCCAATGTCATGACATAGACTTCCTATGTCATGACATAGGTGTCACAACACTGAATTCCTGTGTCGCGACATTAACCTACTGCCCATTCTAAGATATTTTTGTATTTCATCCATAGTTTTCTCATAACATATCCAACTTCAGTGATTTTTCTTCTATTGGATAGACAATTTCATGCTATATAACTTTTGTGTTGAACAATCTTTCAAATTAGTCCATTATCTATGTCTAAATTCAATCACAATGAATCCTTTTTTCAAATTCAGCTTTTTCACTTATGAAAAATCACCATAATCCCCATTATACATAAAACAATATAAATTTCTCAATAATCACTTCCCACACATCACATACATGAAATGAATTATATTCATACTATGTTTCATCTCATTTGAGGTCAATTGCCAAAAATCACTTATTTATTTGTTTTTAACCAAATTTCTCTAAATTTTTCTGCTATAATGACTTCACATGCCATTTTCATTCTAAAATGCATCCAAGTCTTAAACCAAGATTCCCCACACATCACAATACCTTTGATAGTCATATTAGGTCATTGATATAGATCATAATCATGACTTTGCTCAATTTCACCATTTTAGTTCTTTTTTCTTCTTACTATCCTTCTATAGCTCACAACAATGCATTATTTGAAATCTAATAACCAAAATCACTTCATAATCTCATAAGAAAATTTCGATCACCACAATGATCATATAGATTAATCATCTATTAAACTTTTCATGATTTGATGAAATTCATCTATTGAGCTCTTTTCACATAACTTCCAACTTAATAGTTCAAAATTTCTAAATTATCTCAAAATTTCAATTCAATATCACGTATACATCATATTATACATAATAAGCATGGTTCATTAGTTATTCAAATCATATGCATGACTTTACTCAAAATCATCACTTGGGTCAATTTTACTCAAAATTACTAATAAAGCAATTTTTCTTTGTTCAATTCAATTTTCCATAACCAATTTCTTTATAAATCACTGTGTATTACTTCAATTTCTCACTTTACTAAAATGTGAAGAATTCCCCCCAAATTTCAACACCACAGGTGTTACACAAGGTCTCAGCATCTAGGCCCTCAACAAGCAGTACCCAAGGAGCTAAATCTACATCTATTCCTCCAAGCACGATCTCCATGACACATGCCACTTTCAAATATTAAACAAATGCCAACACTAGGGCAATTTGTTATGGCAAGCTCCTCCATATCCAGAGTTATTAGATGATCACTATCGAGGGGGCATTACATTCATTGACCATCATGAAACAACTGCAATTCCCCTTATACTAACTACATCCATTTTTGAAAGATGGTTAGCTGCCAACAAGAAAGCACAAGATCAAGGACTGCCTCTCCCTGACCCAATACTAATGGATCTTGATTATTCTTAGGCGAATTCAAATTATCCTTAGTAGTATCCCAAAGGCTCTCAATGTAAAACTTCCATCAGAAAAATGAAGTCTTTTAGATAATTATATTTTGGGGTTACTTATGTTGATTGTATACATCTCACATTAATGAATTTATTCTTGACAAATTCTTGGTTATTATCACTCACATTGTTAAATCTTCATTTCCCTTCTAAAATTTATTTTTTTGATTATGAAAAAATGTGGGAGAAATATATGTAATGAGTAATGAGTGAAAATAGGATCATAAAGGAGTATAATTTAATGCAATTTAATGATGCTATCTACTAAGAGAAGTTGAGTCACAAAAATACTAAGCTATGCTAGGAAAAGTTAAACAAGCAAACTGTGCACAAAATCAGGGTAAGCTACAATACCTTTATATATACATGCATAAATTTCATATACAAATATCTTTACTCTCTGAAAGGTTTTTCACTTAAATGTTTTGGCATCATAAAAAAGGGGGAGAATGTTGAACTAAATAGTGCATAGGGCAAACAGCCAAGTTTTGATGACGAGCAACAACATATGAGTGAACAAATGTGGTACTAACAATTATGCTCCCAAGCATTGCAAAAATAGGTCTAAACATACAGGGAAGCAATTTGAATATAGTGGACATAGCATAGAGCAAATGCATCAGCAAGCTTAATCTACTGACCAAAAGAAGACAAGAAAAATCAAAAAGTATTGCACTGAAAGTTGAAAAGAATCCATCAAGAAAATCTATAGTCATAGAGCTCAAAGCCTTAATGAGTGATCAAGCAATTTGTCTATAGATAAAGTCGCTGTCAGATAACATTTTCCTCAAGAAGATTCTGATCAATCATTCCATAGACAGGCCAGAAAAAAAATTCTTTATAATCAACACTTATTTGCAACACAAAGATGAATTTAGTTTGCAGAAGTAGAGAAAAAATGGAGCAGAAAACTAACAAATGAAGAAGCAAAAATGAAGATAGAATTATTCAAGCATTTTTCTATCATAAAAAGATCATTTGCAAAATGAAGAGGCTAAGGAATCCATCTGCAATCTCTGCAAAAAATATATATGCTAAAGGAGAAGCGGCATAGTAGCTAAAGAAGAAAACTTTGTCTGCCACTTTCATATACACAGAGTTGTCCATCACCAACAACAGACAAACCCATCAAACAACATTTATATAAGCAAGTCGTCCATGCCTCAAACAAGTCGTCTGTTACTTAACAGACAACCATTATATGAGCGACTAGAAGGAGAATTTGTTTACATGCCACAAATTCATCCATCACTTACAACAAACAAACCAATAGACAAACCACTTGGAAGACTTTGTCTAGGGGATAAAACTTCATCTTCTAATCCTAACAAACAAACAATAGAAAGTACATTTTGTCTATTAGGGAGAATACTTTGTCTGTCAAGAAGAATTGTCTGCTACTTACAATAAACAAAGGTACTTCAGCTAAGATGAAGAGAAACTTTGTCAGCGCCTCTATAATTTAGCTATTACTTTTAACAAACAAACTAGAAGACAAAGTAAACTACTACAATGGTTTCTAACAATGATGAAGGGGTCTATAATATGGATTTACTCAAAGGTATTTTGTCTATTACCTACAAGAGACAAATTTAAGACATAATCTGACAAAGTTTTCAGATAAAACATGACATATTATGAAGAGTAGAAGCCATCTATGCCAGAAATCATTGACTACACTCTTAAATCATAATCTCATTCAAAGAAAATTTTATAAAGCAGACCGAAAAATTCAAGATTAGCTGATAATGGAAAGAAATTTAAAGGAAAGCAGTCTACACTCTAACAAAGTTTGCAATACCCAGAGGTTATGTCCCTTCAGGCTTAATGAGCTTCTTTCTAAACTAGTGAATGAATCAGTCAACTAGAAAAATCTTCATTTATCATTTATTAAAAATACAAAGGCACCTTCTTCAAAGTCAGCACTATAGGCTTTCTAGCTACAAGTGAGTTTCTCAAGAAGACAACTTTCTAACGAGAGAAATCAAAACAGTCTTCAACATTAATAGAAAGCCAACTAACTCCAATGGGCAAAAGTTTCTAAAGCAATAACAATAAAGGAGGTTGAGGAAGCTGGGAGAAAAATAAAAATAGAGTATAAACAAGAAACATCTCTCTTGGTCAGACTATGCTTTCTTCTAGATAATCAATCTCAATTGCGTTGATAAACAATGAGCCTAAAATGTTCTATCATAATCATATACCTGGAGAATTGATATGTAATGAGCTTCAATAAGATATCATTTTAATTTATGAGGTTAATCTCTGTATAAATCAGCCTAAGAAAAGAGGTAATGTACTGTGCAAAAAGAGTGTTGTCAAATTAGCTATGTGAGTTTGTGGTGAGCTCGTGAAGAACACATTGCATGAGTTATTGGAGAGCTTGGAAAAACCAACAAGTTTGCTAGTGATCTTTAAAACCAGCGAGTTTCCGGTTGAACTCATAAAACCAGAAGAAGTGTTGGGGACACTTCTTCATGCCCTCTAGAGCTGAAGTCCAGAACAAGCCCTAAAGCTTGAATCTAGAAGAGTGTCGGGGACACTAGTGTACTTCCATTATATGGTATATAGTTGAACCCAAGGCATAATAAGTTGGTGTCCTTGGAAGAGTGGATGTAGGGATGGGGTTTCCAAACCACTATAAAAATTGTGTTGTCTATGTGTTTGCTTGCTTGTTCCATCTTTCATGCACTTCATTGTTTTCATTAGCTGCTTGAGAAATTATTTTATATCCTTCATCAGGCATAATGTTATCACTTATATTATCACACACACGCCAAATCTATTTGACATAGGAATGACCAAGAGAAGTTGAACTTGGAAAGTGAAGTAGTCATGCAATCAACTATGAAATTACATATATACTACATCATTACTTTCTCTTGGCTCATCAAGTTTTATTTGGCCATAATTTTTATTTGCTCATTTCCCCCCTCCCCTATTGAGCTATTCATCATATATGAAACCAACACCACCTACTATCTATATGGTTTCTTACTGTTTAAATAATAGAAATCACCTGGTTTGACTCCATCCGGGATAAACCAATTAGATCAAAATACTCATTCTTTAAGGTAACCCAGTGTCTAGCAACTTAGTCTAGAGCCGTGTCATCTTCTCTGCCCATTGGCTTGAGGCTATCTCCTAAATATCAAGCCATCGTAATAAGCTTGGTAATCCCAAAGATAACACACATTTATTTTGAAAGAGAGTGTGTTTTATTTTTGGGTCTCTAGGATGTATTGGATTTTTTCTTTAAATCAAGGGTTTTCTTCCATTGTGGAGATGTAATTAGGATCACTTATAGCCTGAGATGTTAATATGCAATTTTTTGATGTATACATATGTCATGACCCACTTTTCGAGGCACAACGTATTACTTTTTACTGTATTTCACATAAATTTACCCACTTTTAGGGTGGGGTGCTCGAGTCCCATTTTTAGAACTTGACTAGTTTCTATAGAAAAACACATAGAATATCCACTGAAATGTTAGGGACTAACATGTACAATTATTCATCCAATAAAGTAAAGTAACAATATAAATTCTGAAAACATACACAACCATGCTCCCACACCTAAGATCTGGGTGAATCATGATGGTACTCTACATCATTAAAATCATAGTTATTTATCATGACAAGCTCTTTAATATGACATTCCATTATGCACCAATTGAAATCTTTCAACTACTATTATACAAATCCAAATGAAACTAATTATACATTACTTGGAATCTTCAAATATAAATATACAATCATATATAAATAAAATTACAATTCCTTCTCATTATACATGATTTAAGATCATTTGAATATGAAGGTTCAACATTTAACTTTATACACAAAGGGATTCCAATCCCAATGAAATAATATAACATTTATTCATAATATATATTTGCATCTCAAATAAATTAATCTTCTATGTTGTATTACCATCATGAACTTCCATAGCATGACCTGGCAACTAAAAAAAATAAAATAGAGGTAATTCTAAACAGACTTAGTAAGGAGATCATATATCACATAATAATCACTAATAGGGATTCCTCAAGTATCCCTAATCACATTTTGCACATATAAAAGCCAATTCATAAATAGAACCCATACATAAAAATAGGGAACCATAATGTTTTCCAGTACTATAACAAAAAAAATATGTTCTCCCAAATCTCATTATCAAATTTATGCCCTTCAAGCAAGAGTATATTAAATTTCATTCAAAATAACATATAATCACATCTCAGCATAACTTATCCAAATCATATATCTTGGGATTCTTAAAATTCCCAATTAATATAGCCAAAATTTGAGAAATAAAAGTCAAATTTGGGATATCCACCACCCCTACATAAATAAATATCAACTAAGCCAAGGGAGTGATCTATCCCTTTCAATCATGCGTATATACTCATATTGTATATGTTGAATTCATGGGATGTCTAACATATATGTTCATTCATACTAATCAACATACCATAATATAAGTCATGAGATAACAATTATCCCTATTCAATCAAACAAATACATAGGTACAGTCTAATTACCTTCGTGACGAATCATCTCCAAAATATTTTCACTCTACCTTCGATTCCATCACTTGAGTTCCACATCAATATTTCATAGCTTTACACCCAACTCAATTTACCCTACATACATTATATACATATTTAATTTTCACTTGGTTTCTTATTGAAATAGCTCATCAAACATATACATACATTCCTCAACATATAAGAACATTGCTATCCACAAAGTGGATAGTAACCTACATAGGTTATCTCAAATCAAGTCACTCTAAAGCATTTTGATTAACTAACTAGTCATTAAACCCATGATAATTATACCAAATCATGAATTTTCCCCAATTTTGATTGTTTATGAAACCTTCACTTAGCATGAATTATGGTTTTTCATGGCTAAGCAATTCCCAAAACCTCATAATCAATAAATTACATATTTCTCCAATGATTTAACATCCAAACCCATCAATTTTTATCCAATAATCACTGTTCACAGCTCATATTAAATCCTAGCAATAAAAATCATGGTTTTCATAGCCAAATCATTCCCAATACCTCATTAAGCATGTATTAATCAAGTTTCCCATAATTTTGATGTCAATTTCATCATTTTTCCCAAATTTCTAAAAATTTACAAAATATTAGTTTGGCTAAATATCCAAATTTGGATGGGGAAAGCTAACATGCCTTGGTATTTGGATGTTTCTTTCTTCCTTGGGCAAAAATCCAAGCTCAATACTCCAAGTAGCTCCATCCATTCGGAGAAAGTCAAATTTTCTTCCCATTTCTATGGTTCAAACAGTTCAAACTTGAGTTTAGGGAGAAGACCAAAAGATTCTCCACTTAAACAAGGAAGTTTCCAAGATAATCTAGCAAGAATCTTGGTAAAACAGGGTCTAGGGAAAAGGGGATGGAGAAAAATGGAACAAGATGGGAGGGACGGACCAAATAATGGCAAAAATGGGATGGTGACCTAACTTTACAGCCAAATAGGTGCCCATTTGGGCACATGGGCGCCCAAATATCTAACCTTGGTAGTGAATTGTGTGCATAGGCGCCCATTTGGTAGCATGGGCACCCAAAAAATTGACATCTTGACACCTCTTCAGTGTTTCATGCATATCTTCCTCATACAACATCAGATTCATGTGATTCATTTTATAGAAGGTTAACTTAAAGGGCTACAACTTTTATATTGAAAATATTTTCTGAATCAATAAATAAATATGTCAAAAGTTTATCACAAGTGACCCAAGTTGTGATGTTTAGTTTCCTTTCACTATGTATTAAGGTTTGCAACATAGACTAACTCCAAAATTATAGCGTGTTCCATTTCCATCCCAAATTACTTTACAATCACAATTAATCCTATGCAAATCATTCCAAAATGATCATTTCATAAGATTATTCTTACCCTAAACTCAAGTAATAACTTATACTATTCTAATTGCAGAAATTTCAATTCATATATATAAAATATCACCCATAATCCCATTTCATATAAAACACTTCAATTATCTCAATGATCACTTTCCATACATCACATACATGAAATGGAGTATGTTTATATAGTTTATCACTTCATTTGAAGTCAATTTCCAAAAATCACTCATTCCATTGTTTTCAACCGAATTTCTCTAAATTTTCTACTATAAATGACTTCACATGCCATTTTTATTCAAAAATGAATCCAAGTCTTAAACCAAGATCCCCACACATCATAATATCTATGGTAATCATATTAATTCATTCATATAGATCATAATTGTGCCTTTGCTTAATTTCACCATTTTAGTTCTTTTCCTTCTTACTATCCTTCTATAGCTCCCAATAATGCAATATATGAAATCTAAGAACCAAAATTACCTCATACTCTCATGAGCAAATTTAAATCACCACAAATATCATATAAAATTAATCATCCATTAAATTTTTCATGATTTGATGAAAATCACCTATTGAGTTCTTTTTGTGGAATATTCAACTCAATGGTTCAAAATTGAAAGATCATCTATAAAGTTCAATTCAAAACCTCATACATGTCATATCATATCTAATAAGCATGTTTCATTAGTCACTAAAGTCATATACATGACTTTACTCAAAATTACTACCTGGGTCAATTTCACTCAAGAATTACTAATGAAGTCATTTTCTTTGTTCAATTCAGTTTTTCATAAAAACTTTATGTATAATTCACTATTTACCACCTCAATTCCTCATTTTTCTAAAATGCTAAAAATTTACCCTCATTTTTAACACCTGGGGTGTTACAACATCGCAAGTGTAAATTAATCAAGGACTTTATTCAATAAAAGAATAGAAATTATTTGATTCATTCCATCAAATGAAAAATCTTTGTGTTCCACTTTTGTTATTCCTCTTTTTGGTACTCGTTACATGTATATTTTCTAATTTCCATATGATTTAATTTAGAACATTATAAAATCTCACCAAGGATAAATTAAAATATTTGTACTTAGCTCAAAGTCATTATAATACAAGTTCAATTATAACAATTTTATCATTTAGCTTATCAAGCATCATTGACTTATTGCTAAATTTATTTTATGATTGTGCATTATAAATGATATTAATTTTTTAAAAGAATAATGTTGTAAAAGGATATAATAAAGAATAGTTAAATGTTTAATATTATATATATTATTTTCCCCTTTTAATCGAAGCTCCTAACTCTGCCACATCTTCAGCGTAACTAGATAAGATGAGTGGCCCAGACTAATTTTTGCAAGGATTTTCCACTCTAATGCATGTCTTGGGTTTATGCTACACATTCAGCCAATGCTATTAAAATTGGATCGAATCGAATTGGCCGATTAGACGAGTTAAACGGACATGAAAAATGGTTCACTATTCATGGTAACTTCCATGACTCTCTACCGCTTTCTGTCATGCCCATCACCTTCCCTACCTCCCTCATCTCCCCCTTTCTTTCCAACCTTGCCCAATTTTGCCAAATTTAATGGGATCAACTATCACTCTAAAAAAATCACTTAATGTAGCCAACATTTTGGCTGCATTAAGTCTTTTGTAGCTAACAAAATTGGTTGCTTGTTGGCTATATATGCCTTGTCGCATATGACCAAATGCAACTATTTTGTTAACTACAAAAGACTTAATGTAACCAACAAAAAAATGGGTACACATAGTTATATGCGGCTTTTTTTTTGCTAGCTACATATAGTTATATGCGGCCCTTTTTGTTGGTTGCATATAACTATTTGTAGCCATTTTCCTTTTGGCTGCATATAGTTATATATAGCGAAAAAAATGGGTGCATATAGTTACATGTAGCCAAATATTTGGCAACATTTACTTTATACGCAGTTAATTACATTTAGTTTATAATTTGGTTGCATATAATATTAAATTATTTGCTTAGATAATTGGTTTTAGTTTCTAATATTTGGCCACGTTAGTGAAAAATGCAACAAGAAAAGCATTGCATTTGATACAGTTAAGTGCTTTTATATCAAATTTCACAATTATAATTATAATACCTATTTTTGCATGAATGTTTGATTAAACACTATAAATAAAAAATATAAAGATAGTATATAAACGTCAAACTCACGATTACACATCATATGAGTCATAAGAAGCCCTTTAATTAGATGAACATAGTAAACAGTTTCGGATGAGTAGCAAATAGAATGTACTCCCTTTAATGAAATGCATAATAGATAGAACATTGAGGGTCACTCACATGTTGAGGCCTCTAGAGGAAAAAAATCCATACATATTAAATACAAGCTACAAATCAAGACCATTGTCAGTACAAGTTGTTGCTAAAACAATTTCAGTTCTAAGAACAAATGTAGGAACTAAACAAACATTCCATCTTCTTTCTTCTTCAATATAGAGGGAAATGAAATCACCAAAAGATGATAGAAATAATGCTAATTCAGAATATATAACATCAATTTCACCATTATTTCTTCCATGGATTCATGATCGAGAACAAAATGATAATCACTATCAACAAAAGGAGATTAATGGCAATCATCATGCATTCCTCAACTTCTACAAGCTTTTTGCAGTTTTCAAGGCTTCGGTTCCGAATTGCACATGGTCTACTACATTTGTGAGTTGTAAAAATCAAGCGAAATTAAGTCTAAGATAGTTAAATTAATGAAACAAGTAATTAAACATACTACTTTAGAAGGGCTATAATTTGTCATTAGCTAATTACAAATTTTTGTGTAATTGACTACTTAAAGATGGACCATTAATCAATATATATATATATAAAACAATAACCAATCAACAATGTTTTAGAAAGATTTAAATGATAAAGCATGCAAGTCAAGAAAGAAGCATTGTTTTTTTTTCTTTTCATTTTGGAACTGTGCTCTTCTGAATTTCCTCTACAGTGTCTAGAATCTGCAACCATGACCACTTGGAACATCAAAAATTTTTGAGAATATAAAAGATAGTAGAACAACTCTTAATAAACATAAAAAGACCCATCAAACTAGTTGTTTTGGTTGTTATGCCATGATTATCAAAAATTGTACAGGTTGATGGAACCTTCCCCTTTTTCTTATAGGTATGCAAATATAGGGGAATGAAGAAAGAAAGCTTTTTGATGCAAAGAATAAAAATCATTATCCCTATTATAGAAGATTTTTTTTTTTTGCAGTTTATCTTTTAAGAGTCATCTATCACATAAGAAGCTAGAGATGAATGATCAAATGATAATGAACCTGCCAAACTACTATCTAAATAAGAATAAAACAGTGCCATTATCCATTGATATGCTAGCTAAGAACTTTGTTATTGTAGCATCATCCATAGATATACTAGCTAAGCATGAACTTTCATTCAACTAATAAGGACCATAAAAACACACATAGAAAGACAACTAAACTTAGGAAAGAAAATCGAAGATAATTCCAAATACAGAGCCATTAGAAGAAGCAGATAACCTAGGAAATCAAATGAAAGAGAATTCCAAATACAGAGCCATTAGAATAAGAAAGAAGACTTGATAATGATAAAGAAGAAATGATGATGATTATAAATTGCAAATATAACTATGCAAGTGGTCATTCTATGAGAACCTCCCAAGTTCTTTAAATTATGTTTTCATCTTGCTCTCTCCTTGCTCATGATTTCAATGCAATGGGACCCACAAATAAATAATGAACAAATCACTAGAGCATTCCAAATTCTTCCAATCAGTAAAGAAAACTATCATATATCTTTCACAATGATTTCCAATTAAAATCAAGATGTGCATAATAGTGAGCTTTTCAATGTATGTTATTCAAAGCATCTACACCAATAATAAGTCTTTGATTAGTGGACTGGCCTTTGCACATTCAAACTCGCAAACAATGCAAAAAATGTAGACCAGTTGTTGAAACCCAAACCCAAATTGTAGCACCTTTAATACTCCAAGCAATTCAGGGTTTAAAAGTTGCATGTACAGTGAAAGAGGAAATGGCATTGTTCAGATAGGCCATTAAGGGTTGGGCAATATGCAAATAACAAATTTTATATTATGTGCTAAATCAACAAATGTCCAAGGAGATACCAGACATCTACGAGAAGTTTTGGATCATTCAATCTCCTTCATACCAATACAAACAACGAGGAAGGTGAATACAAGTCCAAACAAGGGTGGAACCACAACACCAGATCTAATTCTAAGAAAGTTTAGCTTGCTCTTAAAAAAAATAAAAAAGGCAACCAGCAAGCAAAGAGAAGAGTTTTGATTCTTGGGCAGATTATGGCATATAGTTAGTTAAAGTAAATAATCAAAATTCTAATTCTAAATTGCAAACTTACAAACATATATGCATTGATTTGATCCCACAACACATGACTCATCACATTCAATAGATATCCACAAGAAGAACATCATTTCAAAGTCAACAACAACTCCCAATTAATTGGGTGATTCAAATGTCAAATTTATTTAACAAATATGATCTTTAGACAACTTATAAATAGTGGGACTCTAAAATTTGTTACCTCCATAGAAAAAGTTAAAAATTTCATACCCATCTAACTTGTCTGGTGTCAAATATGCATCCATAGGTAAGATGGAGTATCTACACTAGAGTTATCTCCCTGCAAAGAAGCAAACAATTGTTTCCTTGATTAGAGTTTTATAAATTTCACTTATACAATGTCAAGGCTAAATTTCATTTATTTGTCAAGGCCATCACCCCGCAAATAACTATACATAAGCAACACATAGCAATATAGCATAAGAAAAACAAAGGCTTACTTATAATGAGAATTTAAGGGAGCAGGTGCTTCCTAGTAAAAGGAAATTGACAAAACTACAAAAAAATAATAATAAATCATAAGCAATAAAAACCTAAAAAACTCACTCATCATTTGCACTAGGTGAAATCTGCAAAGCCTTATTGACTCTGTCAGCAAATGCCCATGTCCTACATATGGACATGCCTATAGCGATTGCATCACGTGGCACATTAGAGACCTTGTCCCTCTTAACTGGGTCAAATGCAACATTCATCATCCACAAGGAATTGAAACTGTTGAAAAGGAAGGGAGACCCATTAAGCACAAATTGGGTGTTCTGGATCTTAACAAATCCTTTAACATGCAGGGCTCTAGCTCCAGACACTATACCAAAGAGGGCAAAAATCACAAAAATGTAGCTAATGGCTACACTCACTCTAGCCATTTTTTCATGTGGTGGATTTGATGTGGGGCTTTGAATTAGAGCCCTGGGCAATTTATAGGGAGATCATGGGTAAAGAGAGTGGCTAGAAATAGACAATATTTTGCATTATTTAGGAGGGATGTTTGCATAGGAGGGCCGCATATAGATAAAAGCTAAAATTAGCAAAGCAATTTGTAAGAAAGCAGAAATGGTTGGAGTAGAGAGAGGAGAGGAGACTCGGTTAAGTTTGAAAGCACACACTATAAGAAAAATCATTTAATGCGCATCAATTAGACCATTCAAACCACATTAACATCATTCATTTCATTCACTTCCATTTACCAAATTGATTGGATAATATTAGCATATGCTTTCACCCATTGATCATGGACATCTGAGACCATTGAGTAGGGCATGTGAGGCTGTCAAAATTTGGCCAGTGTGGTTGGAGATGAGGACGACAATGTTGTCAAAGACAAGGATGATGATGCTACCGGAGATGAAGATGACGATGCTATCGTCAAGGGTTATTGTCGATTGCCAACATCAATGGAAGCTTAGAAGCGATATGGAAGCTTGCAAGGGAAAGTGGAAACGTGCCCTTTTCGAATAGGTGAGAGATAGTGGAGGGAAATTTGGCAAACTTGGAAATTGGAGGGATGGACGGGCGTAGGGGAGCGAAATTTGAATTTTAGGCTTTTAGCTTTAGGCTTTTTTATTTTTTATTTTTACTTGTAATGGGTAGAGATTTTGATAATTATCTTTTTATAAATTAGAAAAATAATTATCTATTTTGTCCAACTACCAAATTAAATCATTAGAAATATTTTTTTATCTAATTAAAAGAAAATTTTAGACTTCCTTCATCAAATAATAGGCAAAACAAAGATTGAATTATCATTCAAAGAAATTGAATAATAAGGTATTAGTAGGAATAAATTAATACATTTTAAATCTAATTCCTAATCATATTTTTAACTAAAGTTATCAATTTAGAATTTCTTAATATGGATAATTGATTAAAAACAAGTTAAAGAAAACTATTTATGAACTTTAAATTTTGGATAAAACACATATAAAAAATGAGTACAGTAATGGAAATTAGAAATGAGTTTTTAAATAATTAAACTATTTTATTAACTCATCCAAGTCAATTACATTTAAAAAAATAAAACGATGAACAAAACTCAGCCAATTATGTTTAAAAATAAAAATTGAAACTAAAATAACAAACAAAATGCGCACATTAGACCTGATATCCACATGTAAAATATGCACATTAGAATGAAATGAAGTTTAATATAACCATATGCGAAGTTTGCAATCGATATACAATCAAACAATCCATAAAAAATATATAGATGTGCTATACAACATAGAAAAAAAGAAAGCCATGAATTTACATACCAGAACACTACAGGCGAATACCCAGATGCCCGTGGTACCGCCCACCACATGAACTTCTATATATAGTTATAGTATTTTGGTCATATATTCCTCTTCTAAACTTAGAATTGTGTAAGTTTTAGTTTGTTGAATAGACAATTTGATAGGATGCAAATTTCATGTTGAAAGATTTCTCTAAATCACCCTCTATATGATCCAAATATTTCCCTAAAGTGACACCTATTAATAATTTTTACCTTTCAACTTGTCCGAATATGACATAGGCATCAATTATATATAGTTTTTATCATATATTGAGGCTTATTTAGAAATATTGTTCAACATAAAATTTCCATACCTTCAAATTATTGATCAAGAAAACTAATAATCACATGATTTAAAGTTCTGATGAGGAATATATGGCTAAAAATGTTCAACTATCTCTAGAGCTTCAGATGCACTAAAAGGTGAAAAATGTTAATAGGTGATGGTCAAATTATAATTTCTCGTAAGTGCATGAGTGTATAGCAGTACAGTGTGCTTATCAAGGGCTAATCCCATAGAAAACTATCAAACCGATTCAATTATGTCTAGCTACTGAAATTAAGTTGTGCTAAATCAACAAGATAAATTATTTACTAAGTAAATAAAAGTGCAATATAAGATAAATAGAAAACAATAACTTGAGTAATGTAAAATAATATTCAGGTTATAAGAGTTTGGGGATTTGACTTTACCACTTAATGATATTCAGTGTTGTTGAGATGTTGGTATTAATTCAGTATCTTGGATTTGTTCTATCCACTGTATGATTATTACCGCTAGGCGATTAGGTTTAAATCAAGTATTTTCTCCCATTCCAATTACCTATGGTGTGTAGTGTAATTGAAATTGAAAACTCATGAAGATCAAAAGAATTGTAATGAACCAAGTAGAATAGTTTAGCATATGGCATCTACCTTAACCATCTACTCATTCATTCAAAAAAGCACAGTACATGGTTTAGATTGCATTGTACATAATGAATGAAACAAGATGATATTGAATTAATAAACCAACAATCTCTATTAATAATGAATATCAAGTAGGGCTACATCATTGCCCCAGAAAAAAAGAATTTAGTTCATAATGAAAGAAGAAATAAAACTCTCTAAAATATGCATCTCGCTCCCTTGGAAAACTTCTCTTATCCAATACCCCTGTATTGAACTGTGTTCTCCCCTTGTAACTTTATCTCTGGATGCATTTAAATAACCTAAGTAGTAGAGTTACAATTGAATTCTACTGTACGCATGAAGATCCTTTTCCAATAATAACTCATATTTCCCCCCAAAATATAACTTCAAACGTATTACAGTGAGTACAATAGAAGTTCTAAAAGTAACTGGTTTGCTGTGCTTTTGTGGATTTCAATAAATACATCTAAAAATTAGCTTCCAAGAATAACATCAACTTGCGCAAATAAGTTACAACTTCTAAAATCAACAAGTGTTGCACTTCGAATCTCTTACTTGCAATTCTAATTCTTCTTAAACACTCTAGAATCTTCAACTTTGCTTCTAAAAATTGTTGCTTAGAAATCCTTCTAAGATTTAGAAGTTTTCTTCCTTATTAATCTACTTCAGAAATTCTGAAGTTTGAAATTTCCTTGCTCAAAAGTTTTGTAGATCTTCTAAAGTTTTGAAGATCGGTTGTTGGAAACTTTTGTCAACTTGTAGTACTTCTAAGGTTAATACTTCACTTGGTCAAAAGTGTTATCACACTTCTGACCTAATATTGAACCCTTCAGAAATTCTATTTGCACTTCTAATGTTTTCATACACCACTCAAATTGCACTTCTGAAGTTTGAAATTTCACTGCTTAGAATTTCTGACAGAGCTTCAAAACTTTTGAAGATCGGCCATTGGAAACTTCTATCACACTATAGTACTTCTGAGGTTAATACTCACTTGTTTAAAAGTTTTCTCACACTTTTGAGAGCCTCTATTGCACTTCTAAGAACGTCAGAAATCATTCATCTTACACTTCTAAGAATGTCAAAACTCATTTAGCACTTATTTGCAAGCCTCAGAACCTTGCTCAGAAACTCTTCTGACATACTTCTGCAACACTCAGAACCATTCAGCACCTCTTTACAAGTACTTTTTGCACTTTTGAAAACTTTAGTAACTACCTCAGAAATATTTTTGTGGCACTTCTGAGCACTTTTGAGCCTTTAGAAACCACTCTGTTTCACTTTCAAGGTCTTCAAAAACACATGCAGCATCAATTTAGCAATTACTAGAACTTCTTCTATGAACGTCAGAACCATCTCTATTATATTTCTAAGAGCTTCAGACTCTCTTCAGCATCTCGTCAAAAGCCATTTCTGCAAACATGAATCTTGTCAAAAACACTTTTAAAAATATTGATTTTAACCACGTCAAAAGCTCTTCAGAACTTCTGATGCACTTTTGACAGTTAAACTTCCCCAAAAATTCTAAGTTTTTAAATTTCATCCTTGTCAGAAGTTCATCAGAACTTCTAACATGCTTTTGACATTATATAATTAGAAATTCTTGAACCTTTCTTCTTTTTCTATTTCCTTTTGATGTCTCACAATTACTTCTCAAAAGTGTTAACAAACTTTTGAAGATCTTCTAAAAATACTACTGTTGGGCCATGGAAAATCAAAGGGAGCCATCTAGCTGTAGCCGAGCAGCTGTCCGACCGATTGATGACACCTGC
>JAYJMB010025470.1:0-38994 GCA_036873735.1 Pouteria campechiana
CTTTATCCAAAAATTAAAATACAATGCCCATAATACACAATCGTGAAAATTTAACTCAATTACATAAAGAAAGTAAACCCGCTTACCTTTATAATGATAACTACACCCCCTTGTATCTTAAATTCAGAATTCTCCAAGTCCAATTCAACCATGTACAATCCTATACGTACAATACACATCCCATTAATATCTGGACACAATGAAAACTCATATAACATCATTAAATTCAGCCCTAGCTCTAGTTCACCACATAATCCTTTCTAGGGTTTATCCAATTACCAAACTTAAATCTTGATAAAGGGGTAATTAAGACTTCAATAACAAGGATTAGTCATGTTATAACATTCTTTGCATCATTTCATTGAATATCAGATATGCAACCTTTGGATCTCTAATTTCTAGCCATGGGTAGTTTGGGGTTTCCTTCCTAAATGACGATTAAACATGTTCTAGTGTGCGTTATACCCCAATTAGCATTTACATCACTCATTTGATACTTCAATTTCCATTTTCCTTAATTTCCAACCCACCAAAACCCTACTTCTTTACATATCATGCTCCATAACCCATAATTCAGCAAATCAACATACTAGAATTTACGTAGTCATGAAAGAAGTCATTTACCTATTAGTATCTTTTGTCAATTGTACCAAAACCCACTTGGGTTCACTTGCTCTAATTTTTTCCTCTTTTTCCATCACTCAAATCTATAAAATTTAGTGTTTTATCTGTTTTGAATAGCCGTAGACTACTTCACTGATGATTTCCCTCTCAAATCCTATCGAAATCCACTACAAAATCAAATTTCTCAAGAGGCTGAGACATGAAGAGGGCTAGGAATGGTTCCTTGGGGCTGGAAATGACTAGTGGAGTATTCTATCTTGCTCCACTTGCGGTGCTCTAGTGATGCCCAGCAACACATGCACATGCGACCCGAATTTGCTCCACTTTTTGCACCTTTCTCAACATAATTCTATCCAATAAACTATAATACACATATCATTAGTTATACTTTTCATGATTTCACTCACTTATCTTTATAATTTTTTCAAATTTTAAATGTATGCACATGCACCCATCATGTGAAATTTACATTTGCAGCCAAAAGTATGGAAATATGATATGTTAGGCTTTTTTCTAATATAATTTAAATGGATTTTTGTTGATTATTAGCCTAGTATGAATTTTATTGATAACATAGCTAGTGATATTCATAGCTTCAGCCCAAAACTATTATGGCAAATTGTACTCACTCAACATGGTCCTTGTTATATCTTGCAGAGATCTATTCTTTCTCTCAGCCACTCCATTTTGCTGGGTGTTCTTGGTTTAGAGAAGGTTTGAAAGATCCCATTATTTTTAAGGTAAGCTATGAACTTATGTTTTTCAAACTCTCCACTATGATCACTCCTAATGACAGCTATATGAGAACTTTGTTTATTCTGCATATGCTTAGAAAATCTTTCAAAGAATGAAAAAGCCTCATCTTTGGATGCAAGAAACATTACCCAGGTATATATATACTATAGTCATCAATAATGACATATGCGTAATGATTCTCTCCAAGACTCCTTATTCTTATTGGTCCCACTAAGTCTATGTGTAGCAACTGAAGAGGTTTAGTTGTGCATACTTCTTTGTTTGATTTGAAAGACTTTTTTTGCTTTCCTTCCAAGCATCACACCATTGTCCTTTATCAAATTTAAATTCAAGCCAACTACAAGGTCTTTTTGATTTAGTATTTCAATTATGTATTTATTTTCATGTCCTAATCTTCTGTGCCACAATAAGGACTCATCATGACTAACAAGACACTTGGCTTGGATATCACATAAGTTTACTATATACACATTTTCATGTCTCTTTCCTAGAACTAAAACTGAGCCATGTTGACCTAAGACAGAACATACATGAGATTTAAACATAACCTTGTATACACTATCATAGAATTGGCTAACACTCAGAAGGTTATGCTTTAATCCCTTAACTAGCAGAAGATTAGAAATAATGGTAGAGTGTGGTTGGCTGATCTTACCAATCTTAATCATCTACCTTTACCATTATCTCTAAAGGTTACTATTTCACCATTTTTCTCTTTCAACTCAATGAACAACTCCTTCTACCTTGTCATGTCTCTTAAGAAACCACTATCAATATATTATATGCCGCTTCTTGTGGCTCTCAAACACACTTAATCTTTATGGATAGCCATGAAGTTGATTCCAGTATGATAGTCTTCTCGATCTCCTTTTCTTAGTGACAGCCTGTTGAATAGTGCTTCATGTTCGTCCTCACTGTCTTTGGCACTCTCATGTAACATGCTTTCTAACACTTCCCATGTAGCAAGTGCCTTTTTCTTCTTATCAAATTTCTCATTGTTGTTTTTATTGTTTTCATTATCTTTGTAAGAACTATATTTCTTTTGCTATTGGTCCCTTGCCTCTTATCTAGTTCTTGGCAGTCAAACCTCATATGGCTAAGCTTGCCACAATTATAGCATATGGGGACTTCTTTTCTCTTGTCTTTACTTCTGAAATTTCTGGAATTGCTTCCATTCTTCTTCTTGAATATAGTTTTGAATCTTCTGCTCAACATTGTCATGTCATCATCATCTTTGACTCCACTTTTTGAAGCTTCACTTTGTGAGTCATTGTCTGATTCAACTCTCAATGCAATTATTTTCTTTCCCTTTGGCTCCTCTAAAGCTTTCTGTTTCATTAGTACCTCATGGGTCATAAGGGAACCCATGAGAAAACAAAACTAAACTAAACTAAACTAAAAATCCTAAAAGAGAGGGGAGGAGAAGTAGTTCTGGTTTATAGTCTTCAGCTTGTCTTTGTCCCTTCCTCATGTGGGTTCTTTTAGATGCATGGCAAACTTTTGCTTGTCAAACCTTCCTTGAAAATATGGTTTCAAACATTAGCCATTCACCTTAAATGTTCCCTTGGTGTCATGCGAAACTTCAATTGTCCCATGGGGAAGTATTTGTGTGACGGTGAAAGGACCTAACCATCTGGATTGTAACTTACCAGGAAACAATCTAAGATAAGAGTTATAAAGTAAAACTTTTTGACCAATTTCAAACTCTCTTCTTAATATGTGCCTATCATTCTATCTCTTTGTATGCTCTTTGCAAATCTTGCCATTTTCGTAGGCCTCATTGTGAAGTTCTTCCAACTCAATCAATTGCAGCAATCTTCCTTTACCTACAAGTTGCATGTCAAAATTCAAAAATTTGAGTGCTCAATATGCTTTATGCTCTAATTCCACTGGTAAATGACAAGCCTTTCCAAACACTAGCCTAAAAGGAGACATCCTAATTAGTGTTTTGAGCATAGTCTTATAGGCCTAAAGTGCTTCTTTAAGTTTCATTGACCAATCTTTCCTAGAAGCATTCACTGTTTTCTCCAAAATTCTCTTAATTTCCCTATTTGAAATCTCTACTTGGCCACTAGTCTAAGGGTAATAAGGGGCTGCAGGCTTATGTCTGATTCCATATTTATAGAGAAGTGAGTCAAATTGTTTATTGCAAAAATATATACCCCCCATCACTTATGATTACCCTGGGAGTGCCAAATCTGGTAAAAATATTTTTTTTGTTGGCAATGCAACAACATCTATCCACTTAGACACATACTCCATGGCCACAAGAATGTAATTATACCCGTAAGAAGTTGGAACTGGTCCCATAAAATCAATATCCCAAACATTAAATAAGTCACACACAAGAATGTTGTTTAAGGGCATCTTATATTTCTTAGAAATATTTCCCATTCTCTAACATCTATCATATGAAATGATATAGGAATGTGCATCTTTAAAGAGTGTGGGCAATAAAAATCGGATTACAAAACCTCAACTGCAGTTTTGGTAAAGCTAAAATGACCACTTGCCTCTCCATTATGACAATGTTATAGAATGCTTACAATTTCTTCTTATAGAACACATCTCCTTATCAACACAAATTTTAAACAAGAAAGTTTCTTCCCAAAAGCAATGTTAACATTAGAAAAGATTTTTTTTTCTTCTATTGAAAAGACATGTTAGGGGGTAAAACATTACTTGCCAAGTAGTTTACAAAATCAATATACCAGGGAATTTTTGTGGATTTGATAGAAAAAATTTGCTCATCAGGGAAGAATTGGTCTTTCCTCTTCCTTTGCAGTTGGAATTCTTGACAAGTGATCAGTAACTAAATTTTTGATTCCCTTCTTATCCTTGATCTCCAATTCAAACTCTTGCAATAATAGAATTCATCTGATCAATCTGGGCTTTGCTTCTTTCTTGTCAAGCAGATATTTCAAAGCAGAATTATCAGAATAAACAATCACTTTTGAACCAATCAGATAAAATCAATTTATCAAAATCAAAAACTACAACCAAGAGTTTCTTCTCTGTTATTGAAATAATTCAATTGTGCTCCTGACAAGTTCTAATTGACATAGTAAATGGTTTAAAAGATTCCCTTCTTTCGTTGTTCCAAAATAGCTCCTATTGCAGAATTGCTTGCATCACACATAAGCTCAAAATGTAGATCCCACTCTGGTGCCGATACCAACTTTTTCTTCAATGTGTTGAAAGCCTACAAGCAATCATCAAAAAAGTCAAATGGTGCATCCTTAACCAAGAGATTAGAAAGGGTTCTAGAGATTTTAGGAAAATCCTTGAGAAATCGCCTGTAGAATCCTGATCCTTTGACAAGCTTTACAAAAGTTGGTGGAGGCAATTTTTCAATGATCTCCACTTTGGCTCAATCAAATTTTATGTCTAAGTACTATCTCTACTTGCACCATAAAGCAACACTTCTCCCAACTCACGACAAGGTTAGTTTCTTCGCATCTTTATAAAACCAAGGCCAAATTATTCAAATATGAATTCACAGCCGCACCTTCAGCAGCAGCTTCACTGCAACTCTGTAGGTGAAAACAAAACCCAGCGGGTAAGAACCATCCAGCTTCGGAGTTTCATCATGGAGTTCAACTGCATTCTGTTTGCGCAGGTAAAAGCTTTTTTGCCGGATATGCATTGTCCAGTTGCACAGTTACCTTGTATATGCGTGGATTAAATAGCCTTGCTTGTACGACCATATCCACTCCAACCGCGCAGGCGGGATTTCAAATGAGTTGGCCTGGTTGTATCTTCAGCGGCAGCTCAATTTCAACTGCGCGTCATGCAGAATCCCATTTACGCAATTTCAGCGACTTCACCGACGCGGGTAAAAGCAACTCCTTTTATCGTTTGGTTGCGCAGATAAAAGACAATATCCAAAGGGCATGTTAGATATTAACTGGCTGCGCAATTTTCAGAAGTGTAGCTTCCTTCTCTTATCTATTCTATCTCAACTGCCCGGGTGGGGTGCTTGCTTTCGTAGCTGCTGCAATTTGAGCATGCGTGGGTTGACAACGCAGAATACTCAGAATGCTTTCATGGTCTTGCAGGTTCAAAGTTTCTACTTCTGCAACATGTTTACATAGCTTCTTCATTCTAATTCCCACAACAAACCGTATCATCCTAATTGGATATTCACTGGTGCTGTTGGAAGACCACCAATTCACACACACACACTCACTATATATATATATATATATGGGGGCCGATCTTATGAGACCAGTCTTACAGCAACAACTGTAAGACCAATCTCAAAAACTTATTTTTTTATTTTTTTATAAACTGTTAAATTAGCATATAATCAACTTATAAAACAAGTTTTATCATTTTTAGAGTTTTATAAATATTTTATTTTAATTTTTTAAATTAAGCATACTATTCACTATTTTAAAATTTTGAAAGTGGATTACATGTTGATTTAACAGTTTATAAAAAAAATAAAAATAATAAAAAATAGGTTTTTGACACCGGTCTCACAACTGTTGGTGTGAGACTAGTCCCTCTCTCTCTCTCTCTATATATATATATATATAAGATTAGCCCCCTATATATATAGGTGAATATAAGATCATAATTTTAAAATGGTGAATAGTATCCTTAATTTGAAAAATTAAATTAAAATATTTATAAAAATCTAAAAATAGTAAAACCTTTTTTATACTGATTACATGTTGATTTAAATGTTTATAAAAATAAAAAAATAATAATTTTTTGAGACCGATCTCACAACTATTATTATGAGACCAATCTCAGAAGATCAGTGTATATATATATATATATATATATATATATATATATAATTTGAACCATTAATTTAACTTTGAATTTTATCCAACAGCATTTATATCTCACAAGCTTGTGATTAGGGAGCATGAATATGATTAAAATTCTAGCGGATGAAAATGGTTGCTAAGTTGGCGTTAGCACATAGCTTGGTCATAGAGCCTAAGGTGATGGGATTCTCTCATTCTCCTCTTCACACCTAACAGACACAAAAATCATTGATTGGGTAGCTCACCAAATACACGTATAAAACGACAGAAATTGACTAGTGTTTGAATTGTCAGGCCTTATCTGGACGAAAAGATAAAAACTCCCAGCTCATTTGTGCCTAGATTCTACAGTGTCCGCCGGGTGAAATTCAGTCTACAATGCCCAACTGATCATTAAGCCACTCCAATTTGGATCCGCCAAGCATTTCTGCGGATTTGACTGGATTGGGTAAAGTTAAATAAAACACAAAATAATAATTGCGAATATAATTAATGGTCAGAAAAGATAGGATTATTCTGATAGTTATACATAAAATTAGCCATTGAAATTATTTGCTCTCGTTTAGGATGCAATTTAAATGATAGTGCGATTGAAAAACCGTAGGTAAGATATTTAAAATTGAAGGCCTTAAGAGGATGGGTACAAAGGAAAAATCATGTACGAACCCAAAAAGTAAAAATGTAGAGGGCAAGTGTAGGCTCCAAGTGGCGTGCAACATAAAGCGACAGAATACATTGCTTTTAGCACCATTAAAGCCGTCTAGAGAGTGGGAACGGTTGCTTTCAGTGTAAAGAATATGAATATCCAATCCAATCGAGTAGCAGACAGCCATGGTGTCAGGGAACATGGATTTCATTGGATTGCTTTAAGAGCATTCTACCCTTGAAGTCCGACATGAAATAATGCCCCTCCCATACCGGAATCTCCCTCACCCAACCATTGAAGGACTGGGACTCAATTGACACTTTCCAAAACCCTTTTCACTCTAACCTTATTTAAATGCAAATTACATTCTTTTATTTATGTATTTATATAATAGATCCTTTAAGTCATGAAATATTACAAAATAAAACATATTAATTAACTAGGTTTAGCAGAAATTGATAGTTTGGGTTTAAACTATAAAGATATAAAAAAAACTTTATGTCATGACATGTATGTAGGATAGCATAATTAAATACTATTCTTAAATTCGATGATGATTTTCCAAAAATCTATCGCACTTTAGATGACACGTAATACAAAAGTAACCACAAATAACGGGGAAATTATTTTAAAATAACAATATCTACCAAATCCACAATGATAAGTTTTATAAAAATCTAAGACATTAGTGTCTTTAATATTCTTTAGAATGCCAGTCAGCATTATCTACTCCTGTACCATGAACTAATGCCCTCTTTGAAAAACATTCTCTAAAAAAAAAAAATAAACAAGAGGTGAGACATAAATCAGTAAGTTGGATAATGTAATCAACATATGTGTCAATTAAAAATAATCTATATCGTGTACTATCATCTTTATATTGATTCTTTATCTCACATCTTGGGCCAGCTCGATTAGGCAGAATCACTAGTGATGTGAGAGTTTTCTTTACTCTCTAGGCCACCTAAGCTAGCCTATTCATAGGGCAACTCAATTGGCAAGCTCAACTGACAATGTCACTAACAGAAAATCTGTCCCAATATAAATAATTTATTAAGCACTAATAAAAAAATCTATATTAGACCATATCTAATATGGTTTGGCAGATAAGACATCAACTCTATGGCAATAAATTTCATTCATTCATAACTATCCAAGTATATCTCATGATCTTGCTACTATTTAGGTAATCTAACAATAAGTCTAGAATATTCAAAAACCTCAAAATTAACTATCTAACTGTCTAAATCAAAGATTGTGGGGTCCAAAAATCATAGATTCAAATTTGGTCATCCATGCATCTCATTGGATTAGCAACCAAACACCGGTGCCAGTGCACTTAGGTTGCCAAGGACTTTATCTCAAAAATATAGACAACCAAAAATTATATTTTTCTTACATTTTTAAATTTCTAAAACCCTAAAAATTATACCCATAGATGACTAAAAATACGTTAATCATTCTATAGGTTCATTTGTAGATCTATAATCAAGAAATACTAAATTGTTATATCCCGCCAAAGAGCCTATGCGTTTTACCATTATCCTGTAATTTCATCCGGCTAGGTTTACTCTGAAATAAAGTGATCCATATAGACATCAAAACTTTATTAACTGCAAATGACTAACATAAACCATCAAATACACACCCATATAACACACTCATGACTACCCAGCACCTATAGCTATTGAGAACCGTAGTCACATCATGATGACAATCTACATAGCTAGAATAATACAGATCCATCCACAATCATAACAATTTATCATTTTGACATGCTAATATATTTCATTATACATCATTTGAAATCTTTTAATTATACTTATATAAATAATTTATGGAATTACAATTTCAATCTATCATATCACATGGAAGACGTCTTCAAATCTTGCTCACAAGTCCCAACTTCAATTAGGCTTCATTGCTTGACCTATCAGTTAAAATTATAAATAAAAAGTTGTGAATATGGGAAAACTTAGCAAATAGGCAAAATATAGAACAATAATCAATAATTCAATAATTCAATAAAAGAACATGTTGAAATCCACATTATTTTTTAATTCCAACGTATGCTAAATTTCATAACAGTATAAAACAATATCATGTTATCCATCTGATCATAATGCATACATTTCCATCATCCCAACAACAATATAATACAACCATGTCACTTAACCAGACCAGGGACATCATTATTCTCATCCACCCATGCGTTTATCCATATATAGCCTAATAACATCATTCATTAATGGGATACTCATTCTCCCCGTCCCCATTGATCTATGTATTCACATAAGAACATAACTTCGGGTAACACTTGGGGTGTTAAAAAGTGGGTAAATTCAACAAATTTCTTTAAATGATCAATATGGGATAACCTATACTGGATTGTATTAAGTGTGTAGAAAATTTGTTTGAAATGTTAGTTTGTTATGGTTTAAAGAAATTATTTTGATTTAATGGAAGGGATCAATTATGTGTTTTAAAGACACATTTATGTGGGAAATGTTATTATTTAACAGTCTTAGAAAAAAGGAATGGAATAAAAGGGAGAAAAATAAAGAAAATCGGAGTAAAATGAGCCAGCAGAGCTTGTGCTGCGATGTCAAAATTTTATGAGACAGGGGTAGAGGGCAGATGATCAGGCGGCAATATAAGTGGGTGACCCAACTTTTTTTGACTAGCCCATTCCATTTCTTCACCCTATTTTGTTTTCCTTCTTCCCACACCCAAATCCCATGTTTCTAAGCCCATTTTGCATGATTTTAGCTAGGATTAATCTTGTTTAGAAAGGAAAACCCATCAAGATTGCTTTCAAACCTAAATTTCTTCAATTTGGATGGTGAAAGGAGGAAGAAGAAGCTATTTTGCTGCAAACCATGGAGGATTCGGGAAGATTAAAGTCGAGATCATGATTAATGATGGAAACCACATATGAATATCATGGTGAGTTAGTTTTTCCTCACTCAATTTGTTATTTATGTATCGCTAGGGTTTCTTGCAATTCATGAATAAGGAAATGATGGAGATCCATGGGAAAAGTGTTGGTCCCTTGCTAATGGTAGCCCAAGAGGAGGGGGGGTGAATTGAGCTTTTAAAATTTTTTAGCTAAGTTCAAAAGATGTTCTGAAATAAAATAGGAAAGAACACACAATACACTAAGATAATAATTTTTATAGTGGTTTGGCCCTTAACCTAGTACCTACTTCACTTCTCTAAGTTAGCTTTTCTTGCTAAGCTTAGGTTTCACTCACACTTGTTAGTTTCCAAGCTTACCAACAAACTTATACGAGTTAATTTTCAAAGCTCACCAATAACTTATACACGTTGGTTTTCAAAGCTCACCAATAAACTTATATGGGTTGGTTTTCAAAGCTCACCAACAACTTATGTGAGAAAATAATAAATAAAAATGTATAGTATGAATGCCTCTTGAAAGGTAGAGTGTACGAAGTTCAGTTATCAAAACACAATGAATATAGTAATAAAGAGTAATAAAGATTAGACTTCATGTGTTGATGAATGATTGAGTTTGAATGCTTGTTGGAATATGGCACAATAGAGCTGATCTTGTGTAGTTAAATTTAAGAGCTTTTGTAAACTACTTGTGTGAACTATTCTCAGATCTATATTTTTCAAATGTTTGAATCTTTCTTTTATAAGCTATGAAATTTATCTTAGATGTTATGATTATTTTAATTAGCTTTCCAACCATTTGAAAATTCATTTTATAAGTTGTAGAAGAAACTTTAGCTTTTATGATTATTTTAAGTTGCTTTTCGACCATTTGAAAAAGGAGAACTTGAAGCCTTATCATTATCTTCAGCTTTTGTCCAGCTTCTTGACAATATATCTAGCTTCAAAAGTTTTGAGATAATTATTCAAAAATTTTGAGGATTAATTTTGGTTGCTGACAATCTCAACAATCATATATTTGCTTCTAATAGGCTTCTAAAGAGCCTCTGAAGCTTGAGTTTCTATTTTTGATGATTTTCTTAAGACTGGGTTTTCAATTAGTTTCTCGTTGGCATGTCCTAGTCTTCTGTGCCACAACATGGATTCATTATCATTAGCAATAAGATACTTAGCTTGGATATTAGAAAGATTAACCAAATATACATTTTCATACCTTCTACCAAGTACAACAACTGAATGAGACTTATCTAAAACTGAACAAAATTTTGATTGAAACACAACCTTATAGCCTTTGTCAAAAAACTGACTAACACTTAAAAGATTGTGTTTCAATTCTTCTACAAGAAATACGACTGAAATTATGGTAAATGGTTGTTGGCCGACCTTACCAATTCAAACCATTATACTGTTTCCATTATCCCCAAAGGTCACTGTTCTACAAGATTTCATTTTTAGCTTCATGAATAGCTCCCTATTTCTTGTCATGTGCCTTGGGCAACCACTATCAATGTACCATGTACTGCTCCCCGTATGGCTCTTAAGCACACCTACATAAATAAGATTAAGTTTTAACTTTTAGTTCCCATTTGGCAATGGGTTCAAGTGGGTTAGTGATAGAAAATTTTGGTACCCATTTCTTCTTGGGTGCCACTATTCTAGCTGATGGAGATTGGGTTGCATTTACTATATATGCAATTTCCCTAGGAACCCAGATTATGGTCTATTTGGGTCCTTGTTTTCCTTCAAAAATGTTACTTTGTTTCCTATGTTTCTATTGTCTACCTTTCTTCTTAGGTTTCATTCTCAATAAGGTGGAAGTCAAGATCTTTTTCAAGGCATTGTTTTCAGTCGTGACTTGCTCAAGTTCACTGATGGTATTTTGAATGCTCTTGAGCTTGGAGTTTTCCACCTTTAATTTGGAGCATTCAATGGTAATTTTCTTAAGTTCCTTTTTAGTCTCCTTGTATTTATTTTTACAATCATGAAGTTTGAATATAGTTCATCTAACATCTCCTCATGATTTGGTATTTAAGTGTTAGAGGTTACCCTTTCTTCATGGATGGCCATGAAGCCAATTCCTATGTGAAATTCATTTTGATCATCCCTATTTGGGGAAAGCTAACTGATCTGTGCTTCATGTTCTTCATCCTCTTCACTTTCACTTTCATTCATCATGTTTTCTAGCATTTCTCATGCTACTAGAGCCTTCTAGTTCTTGCCAAATTTTTTGTTGATTTCATTGTTGCTGTTGTTGTTCTTCTTATCAAAATAAGAATTATACTTCTTTTAATGATCGCTTTGCTTTTTGTCAAGTTCTGGGTAGTCAAACTACATGTGCCCAATCTTCTCGCAATTATAGCATGTGAGAGACTCTTTATATTTGTTTTTCTTCTTGAGTCATTTCTTGAACTATTCTCAAATTTTTCTTCTTCTTCAACATGGACTTAAATCTTTGTGTGATCATTGTCATGTTCTCATCATCATCTCTACTTTTTAATGCTTCAATCTAGGAGTTATCAGCTTCTGACTCAACTCTAAAGGTCATTGTCTTCTTGCCCATGAGATCTTTTGCATTTTTCTATTTCATCAATACCTCACGGGTCATAAGAGACCCATGACCTCTTCTAAGCTCATTGTGTGTAGGTTCTTTGATTTCTAAATCATTGTTACTTCAGGCATCTATTTCCTTGATAATGATCTTAGATCTTATTCACCATTTTGATCTATTCATATTTCTCTCTTAGATTCTTTAGCCCAGTTGTTATTTTTTTTAGAACATTCCAAACATGTTTGAAATTGACTCTTTCTTTTTCGTGTTAAAAGATTCATATTCTTGAATAAGAAGATTTATCTTAGTCTCTCTCACTTGTTTTGTTCCTTCATGTGCAACTTCCAGTTTGTCCCAGATTGCCTTAGAAGTATCACAAGAGGAAATTTTGTCAAAATTAGAGAGTCTAAGGGCACAATAAAGTCAGTTCTTTACCTTAGCATCTCTTTCAACTACTTGGATGTCCTCATCAGTATACTTCTCTTTTATATTTAGGACAATCATCCCTTCTTTAGTAGTTTTCCATAGTTGATAATCTACGATAATCATAAAGTTCTTCATTCTCATCTTCCAGTACCATAATTTATGCCATCAAATCAAGGATATTTGGAAGTGTATTGACCCTCAACTAAAATGTTATGGAAATAGTTGGCCATAGGGATTTCTTCACAAGTTATATAGATTAGCATGTAAGAAATAACAAGTGAAGTCTGCTTTGATACCAATTATTGATCCCTTGCTAATGATAGCTCAATTGGGGGGTAGGGGGGTGAATTGAGCCTTTAAAAAATTTTGGCCAAGTTCAAAAGATGGTACTGAAATAAAATAGGAAAGATCATACAACACACTAAGATAATGATTGTTATAGTAGTTCAGCTCTTAACCTAGTACCTACTCCACTTCTCTGAGTTAGCCTTTCTTGCTAAGCTCAAGTTCCACTAACACTTGTTAGTTTCCAAGCTCACCAACAAACTTATACAAGTTAGTTTTCAAAGCTTGCCAATAACTTATATATGTTCATTTTCGAAGCTCACCAACAAACTTATACATGTTAGTTTTCAAAGCTCACCAACAAATTATGTGAGAAAATAATAAATAAAAGTGTACAGTATGAATGCCTCTTAAAATGCAGAGTGTACGAAGTTCAATAATCAAAACATAATAAATATAGCAGTAAAGAGTAACAAAGATTAGACTCCAAGTGTTGATGGATGATGGTGTTTGAATGCTTGTTGGAATGTAGTGCAATGGAGCTGATCTTGTAGAGTTAAATCTGAGAGCTTTTATAAATAACTTGTGTAAACATTTTCTTATCTCTCTTGTTCTTAGATCTATATTTTTCAAATTTTTGAATCTTTCTTTTATAAGCTATAGAAGACATCTTAGCTGTTATGATTATTTTAATTAACTTTTCAATCATTTGAAAAAATATTTTATAAGTTGTGGAAGAAGCTTTAGCTTTTATGATTATTTTAAGCTGCTTTTCGACTGTTTGAAAAAGGAGAACTCAAAGCCTTGTCATTATCTTCAGCTTTTGTCTAACTTTTGTGACGTTATGTCCAGCTTTAGAAGTTTTGAGATAATTATTCAAAAATTTTGAGGATTGATTTTGGTTGCTAAGAATCTCAATAGTCATATATTTACTTCTGATAAGTTTTTGAAGAGCCTCTAAAACTTGAGTTTCTGTTTCTGATGATTTTCTTAAGATTGGGCTTTCTCAAAATGCCTCTGAAGGTTTGCTGAGTTGCCTCTGAAAAAATTTTGAGTAGCTTCTTAGATACTCTGAGGTTTTTCTAAAGTATGTGTGTTACCTCTGATATGCTTCTTGAAACTTGTCTTGGATTCTGAAAAGAGCGTTACTTTGAACTTGCTTCAAACGGCCTTCTATATAACTTTTGAGCTAACCACAACGACAACATTTCTACATAGTTGATCATTTTAGATCCTTTTGAAGGCTGAATCTTGTTTCTAACACGTTCATTAGTTATGTTCTTGCTTTTGAGAAACTTCTGAAGAGTTTCTAAGTGATTGAATTCTGCTTCAAATGAACTTCTTAAATTTAGACTTTTTGAAGATGCTTTTCTGAAAAGCTTCTATATTACTTCTAAGAATCTTCTGAGCATAGAAACTTCCTCTATATTCATTTAGTTTTACTTCTATTGATCATTTTTTAGTACTTTGAAACTCATAAGATTTTCTAAACTATTTCTGGAGACATGAGAAATATTTTGGAAATGATTCTAAGGCTCACACTATATCTCTAAAGAGATTCAACATAACTTCTAATTGGGTTCTTAGTTTAGAAACTTCTTCTTAACTTATGAGCCTCATTATTAAGAATCTTTTGAGACATCATTTCTGAATTTCTTTTGACAAACTTTTGATTACAAAGACTATTTCCGAAGTAGAGCATTCTACTCCTGATTGCAAGGAATGTGATTCTGCATTGCTTTTGAAATGTTTTTGAATCCATTAGCTTCCTTTGAGTTGTTTCCAAAATTCTTCTATTGAACTTTTAATTGCAGAAACGTCCTCTACATTGCTTCTAAGCAACTTCTAAATGTATTCAGAAGTTTTTACTGACAAACTTCTGAGGTGGTTCTAGAGAGCTTCTGAAGTTCAAAATATATTTCTTATATGCTTTTGATAAGTTTTTAAGTTCAGAAACTTCTTCTAAGCTTCTTTTGATTCTTCTGTGAGCCTTGAAAGTTTTTCTGATGAACTTCTTTGAAGTGTGAAATTGCCTTAGAGTTGATTCTGAGGCTTACACCTTATCTTTCGAAAGGTTCTGAGTTACACTTCTGAGCTTTATGACTAATATCTAAAGGGGTTCTTAGTTACACTTCTATGCTTTGCAACTTATCTTTGAAAGGGTTCTGAGAATGCTTCTGAGCTTTAGGTCTTTTCTCTGAAGGAATTCTGAACTTCACTCCTTATCTTCTGAGATGCTTCTTATCTTCTGAAATACTTTTGAGTATTTCTGAATTACTTCTTAGCATTATGTGTTGCTTCTAAAATACTTTTGAGTATTTCTGAAATACTTCTGAAGATTAAAATTAATAATGAAGTTACTTATGATGACGTTCTTAGTTGGTTATGAGCTTCTGATGAGGTTCTGAGTAACTTTTGAGATACTTCTAAATCTTTGAAAATGGTTCTTAGGCTCACATCTTGCTTTCTAAAGTGCTTCTGAAACATTTTTGAAACATGAAATTTCTTCAGAAACATTTTTGAAGTGTTTTTATTTGAGTATTCTTTTAACTTATTTTTCTGTAAAGACATAATATGATATGCTTTAGACTAAATAGTTATCTCCTTAGCAAATTAATCCTATAACAATTGGGAAGTAATCAGTTAGTACCTTAACTTTTTACTCATATATTTTTTCATCATCAAAACATAACTGCTTAAATACATTCATCATCAAAATCAAGCTAAGTAGGAGGATTAGACTCAACATTTTGGTTTAGGATCGAACCCTTTAACTAGTTCTCCCTAAAGCTTGAGCTATTAAGGAACAAAGACTTAATCCACATATCCAAATAGCATAGAGCTCGAACATATCTTGTGCAACTAGTGTGCATGAGGCGCTTCGCAAGGCATAGTGCCTCGGCAGGTGAGGCAGTCAGTCCCCTGACGACATGTGTGGGTCCCCCCTTGTTGCACATGGTGTTCAAATTAAAGGGAGCTTGTTGGTCCCATACCCAACAATTTCCCCCAAGCAACTACCCTAAGAGTCAAACTTGTGACCTCGCTTGATACCAGGTTTAGGATCAAGCCCCTTAACCAGTCCTCCCAAAAGCTTGAGCTGTCAAGGAATAGAGACTTAATCCATATATCCTAATAGAGTAGATCATGGATATATCTTGTGCAGTGGTGGGCATGAGAGACTTCATAAAGCATAGTGCCTTGGCAAGTGGGGCGGTCAATCCCTTAACGACACATACGGGTCCCCCCTTGTTGCATGTGGCATTTGACTCAAAGGAATCTTACTAGTTCCATACCCACAGAAAGATGATTAATAGGTTAACAACAGTGTTTTGAAATTTGATTGAGCATGAGAAATCATGAGTTATGTTGGTTAAGGTTTCATGAACAGTCATTTTTTGGAAAAATGACATGAGTTGTGAGTTGATTCATGGGAGAAATGATTAATGTACTAATTATAATGTCTTTGATGTAAATTAAACTTGAGGGAGTCTAATTATATTATTGTTCATTAACGATGAAAAGGGTATTTCCTATATAAAGTACTTAAGTAGCGAAATGAGAGAAGTAAAAGTTGAATTGACTTGTTCTTGTGAATGGTTATATCTTAAGTATGTGATAGAAGTTGTTTTGATATTAAATATGATGCACGCGTGCTGAATATCCAGTGTATCATGTGAATGTGATAACATTTCCTTGTATATTGAACGACATTGTTCCATGTTAGGGCTAGTTGAGCATGAATGAGAAGCTTTTGCACCAATGGGAGGAATGAAATTTAAGAAATTGTAAAATACTCTTCACATAGGTAAGTAGGCACCCCTTTCCTGTTTGATTGGATGCATAGTTGAGGATAGTAGTTATCCCATTGGTTGTCTCCAGGCATGTGTGAATGAATAGGGATATTGAATATCCTGTGCTTATTTAAGATCAATGTTTATCAGACATGATGAATACACAAATGTGAGGATAGTGAATATCTCTTGACTATGAAATAAATGGCTATATGACTATGTGAATATGATGGGATAAGAAATATCCTAGGATTGTATTAATATATATTTTATGGTGCATATATGAATGATGGAAATGTGTGAATTAATGAATTATGGGGATAAGGATTATCCCAGGACTTTCTACTTATTGTACATTATGAATGTGAGAAATTCTAGGGATTTTGAGTATCCCAGAATGCCATGTGTAATAATTGAATGATCATGTATGTAGATGAAATGAGAAGCATTCCAAGAATTGTATTTGACCTAGTGGTGTAATGTGTAATGCTTGTACGACATAATGCGTGCCAGAAGTGCATAGAATGTGTATCTTGGCCTAATGAGGACCGGAGCCTCATAGTGGTATATTTATAGAGGGATTGTACTATATATTGTATTCATGTTTTGGTCTGGAACATGTGAATTCTAATTGATTCTTATTTTCTTATCATGCTTACTTACTAAGTTGTCCGGACTTATGCCTTCTTATTTTATATTTTTAGTTGACAAATCAGGTAAAGAATCCCAACTATGGGTTGGGAATGGTGAGCAAACTTGAAGACATTATCTTATGGTAAGATAAATTGGGATTGGAATCCCTTGATGTAGTTGTCATTATATTTGATTCAAATGTTATATGATGTATGAATGAATCCAAATGATGTAAATGAAATATAATGGCATGTCATAGTAACTATTCATGATATTGTAAATTGAATAGTATTTGTTTAGGGATGGATATTACCATCATGATACAGTTTTGACCTTGGGCAGAGTTATGGGTATGGGTTTGAGTGTTGTAGATTGAAATATTGTCTTATAATTCTTAAAATATAAATTTTATATGATTTAATATCTGGTATAAATATTTATATTTCAAGATAGACTCTACTAGAATTTTGGCAAAATATTTTCCCTAGAAATGGGGAGATAACAAAAAAATAGTGAAACACATAGGCCCTAGGGCAGGGTGTTACAAAATGGTTTCATAGCCTAGTGACTTGGTTATGTTATAAGTTCCGTTAATCTGAGTGATGGCACTAAGTTCTGGGATCATGATGGCAATGGCAAGAGGAGATAGGAAATGACATGCCTAATATGAATTGATGAACTCATAAGGAATATGGGAGAACATTAGTTTATGAGTCAAACAAAGGCATGAGGAGAGATAGTAAGGTCATGTGAATGGTTATGATATTGTATAGCGGATATTAATATGGAAGGAAGATGGTAGTGCTATGATAGCACAAATATTCATGTGATAGCACAAGTATGATTGAAATGAATATTTACATTGGTAACATATAATTGTTGTGATAAGAGTAGTGCAGTGAAGCATAGTGGTAATCATATGCGCACCTTACTGGCATGTTTATTTCATAGTGTCTATGAATGTGAAATTCAAATGATGAAACTATAAAGTTTCATGAATTGGCATGTGTGCCATGATTGTGTGAATTCTTGTGATCAATTGACTGATTGTGATGTGCTGTGGCATAAGCCCCAAATGTTTATCTAGGTGAATGACTTATTGTATATGTTTTGTTGAGTTATTAAGAAATGAATGAATTATGTAATTAGTTATCTATCATGAATTTTTGTTGCTATTTGATGATTTTATGAATATGATATGTGATATCCATGAGATATGAATAGGCTTTAAAGGCTTGAATGCCTTGGTGGCATAGACGCTAGAATGGTGTGGAAGTAATGTGAGTTAACACTCGCAGGTGCGGATGTGTATTATGGCATGATTTCTGATGTTTTGCATTATGGGTATCTGATTGACTATTGTCAAGGATGGCATGTATATGTATTTTGATTGGAATAAATTATTATGTGTACTATGATTGAAAATGATGAATTTGAGCATTTTTATGTATTGAATGATATGATTGGATTATATTGTGATTAGAATGACAAAATTGTATAACTCTATGTATTGGATTTGACTGATTTACAAATGACTGATTGTGTTGATTGACATTGGGTTTGGCTATAACTTAATTGAGTTATTTGATTGATGATGTGATGGATAAATTTGAGTATTCCCTTGCCTTATTGATGTTAAAGTTAGTGGTGAGGCTAAATTGCCTTGATTGATGAATTTGATTAAACCATGGGATTGAAGAAATTATGTATTATGTGTGTATGGATTGATATTGGATGTTGTCATGGCTTAATTGAATTATGTTCATTGATCATTTGATTGATGAAATTGTGTATTCTCCCATATGATTGACTCTAAAATTGATATGTTTTGATATTGCTTTGTCAAGCGTTGCATCATGAGTCTGAATCATGGTGGATAGGATTGATCTAAATGACATGTGAAATGAGGAGATGTTTGTATGGATGGAGAATGTTTGGATGACTAAGTGGTAGAAATCTAAGTGTGATTGTGACACCTCGAAATGGATAAACCCGATAGGGGGTGCTAAAGCCTTTGATGCCTATGTCTGGCAAAGGTGGATAAGCCCCATATGAAACAAATTAGGAGTGGTGGTCTGTATGGCCAGATATGGATATAACTAGTTTGTATAGTGGCCTAGAAGACCAAGTATGGATCCTCCTTGATGGCAAGGAGGCCGACGATGGCCTAGATTCTGCTTGTGATAGCAATGTTGCCTACAATGGTTGTGATGAGGCCTTGACTTGACAACCATAGAGGGTGGGGCTAGCCTAGATTGTAGCCTTGGATTTTTATGCTTTTGGATTGTATGATATTAATGTTACATTATTGTTGTCATATACTGCCATGTATCATGTTATCAAATTGTTATATTTTGAAATAATGGAATTATAGCTTATGATTGATGGACTGGATGGCCTAGATATATTATGGCACCTTGGGGGTGTGGATATGCCTTGATAGCGTAGATGTATGCTTGATAGTATGGTGGTTAACCTATAATCCTTATGGAGCAATGAGGGTAGGATGCCATGGGTGATAGTGAGAAACTATCGTAGACCTAGCAAGCTTCATAGCCAGGGATATAGGGAGAGGCTAGTGTGTATGATGGTAAATGATAAGCCTTGATAAGGAGGTGAGTTAATTGATAATATGAAGTATGATCACGTGTGAATGTGTTATAGATGACTAATGTTATAATGATAAGTACACATGTGTTGAGTTGTATATGATTGATTGTCATGAAATTGGTGTAGTGGTGACACCAATAGTGAGCATGTTGGGTGATTGTTGTTACATGATCTAAAGGATACTACTTGCATAGTGTATCATGTGGATACAGATCCGCAAGAGTGAACTGGTCTAAAAATGTGAATGAAATTGCAAATTTGGGTAAATACCAAAAATTACACGATACTGAAAGTTTCGAGGATAACGTTTTATAAGAAGGGTGGTCTATAACACCCGAGGTGTTAAAAGTGGGTAAATTTGACAAATTTCTTTAAATGATCAACTTTGGCTAACCTGTACTGGATTATATTAAGTGTGTACAAAATTTATGTGAAATGTTGGTTTGTTACAGTTTAAAAGTTTATTTTGATTTAATGGAAGGGATTAATTGTGTGTTTTAATGCCACATTTATGTGGAAAGTGTTATGATTTAACAGTCTAAGGAAAAAGGAATGGAATAAAAGGGAGAAAAATAAAGAAAATTGGAGGAAAATAGGCTAGCGAAGCTGGTGCCGTGGTACTAGAATGAAGGCCACAGCTCCGGAATCTAGGCAAGGGCGACAGGCAGACGATCGGGTGCCGCGATGCCTGAATCTAAGGTCGTGGTGCTGATCGATAATATAAGTGGGTGGCCCAATTTTTTCTGGCCAGCCATTTTGTTTCTTCACCCCATTCCATTTTCCTTCTTCCCACACCCAAATCCCATGTTTCTAAGCCCATTTTGTATGATTTTAGATAACGCCTGAGATGTTAAAATCTAGAAAGTGGGTGGTTTTTCTAGATTAATTTGAAATTTTATCATCATTATGCATAAATGATGTGAAAATCCTATGTATACTAAAATGGATGAGCTAATTAAGGGCATTTAGTTATATTTTAATGTGATTTTTATCATAAGTATTTAGGATTATGAAAGCAGAATTAATACATGTGAAATGTTGCTAAAGCCAGAATGAATATGAAACCATTTGAAAATTTGAATTTAGTAAGTTTATGATGTAAGTGCAAGTGCTAAGAAGTTTGTGGAGTTCTTTGAAATAATGATTTAGGATAAGGAAGAATTTCAACATAAAATAAAATAGTTGGAATCATTATATGCATAAGGTATAATTGTGAAGTTAATAAATTGGTATGACCTTTAATTATTTAAGGGGGTTCTTATGAATTTTTAAGGTGATTTTGATATTTGATATGTGCATATATCAGATTTAAAGAGGTATTAAGTATATGAGTTGCATATGAAGTGAAATTTAGTATTGAGCACAAGAATATATTTAGAAGAAGCTGAAAATGAAAATGGAAGCTAAAAATGAAAATGGTATCACTAGTATTCAATTTTGGACATAGAATAAGGATGATTTAGAAACAATATTCAACATGAAAATTATATCTCTTTAAATTATCTTTACAATGCACCAAGAATCATGTGAATTAGATTCATATGAGGAAGTTAGAGCTGAAATACTATAGCTTTCTCTAAAGCTTTATATTGTATTGAAACAAAAGGCGTTACTTTGAGAAAAAATTATTCATATATTGAGGCTAAATCTGTAATACTTGTAGTGTTTGAAATCTACTCATGAGCAAATGGGTAGAGTTTGGACCATGAATTTTATAAATTTTAGCATTTTGAGTTAAATAAAAACATTAAGAAGAAAAGAACTCAAGTGGTGAGATTGAGTAAAAGCACATTTGTGATCAATAAGAATGGTCTAAAATAGTTGTCACATGTATTATGATGTGCATGAAACATCAGTTTGAGTATTGGATACAACTTGGAATGAAAATGGCATATGAAGTCTCTTATAGTAGAAAACTCAGTTAAAAAGAACTTAACAGGTGATTTTTGGCAATCGACCTCAAATGAGGTGAAAAATAGTATAAACATGTCCCATTTAATGTATATGATATGTGGAAGGTGATATTTATGATTTTTAAACTATTTTATGTGAAATTGGGCTATTGATGATTTTGTTTAAGTACAAATTCAAAAATTGAATAGCTTATTGCAATGGACAAGTTATTATTTGGATTTGGGAGAGAAATTATTTCTTAAATGAGCATTTTAGGATGATTATGCATGAAATTAATGAGAAATATAATGATTGAAAGTCTAATAATGAAAGATAAGAGAAAAAGTGAAAATTTTGGAGGAAAACTAAAGGAGTACAAGTGTATATTATGAAAATACTGAATTTGAAAAAGGGTTAATTGTGATTGATTTTTGACATGCATAATGGACTAATTTGAAATAATGTTCATCATAGAAGTTGTAGATAATTATAGTATCTATCCAATTGAAGAAACATCACTCAATTCTGATGTCATATGAGGACATTATGATTAATACACTAAAACTAATCCAAATGACTGAAAATAATAAGATGAATGAGATGGGTCAACTTTATTGAACTTTTGGACATGTTTATGAGATGATTTGGAAAAAGTTATTAACATGAAAGTTGTAGCCCTTGTAGTTAAATTTCTAATTATTATAAATCAGGCCATTTGAACATAATATGCAAAAGTTATCTTAAAATACTAACACTATATTGGGACAAAATTTCCTTGCTGCAGCAAGGCTTTTCTTTGCCGCGGCAAGGCTCTAAAAAAATTAAGTTTTTGGCATCTAGTAAGATCTTATTGTTGCAAGGCAATTTTCTGTTATGACAAGGCCATTTTTTTCCATGGAAAGGCTTCAGAAAATACATTTTATTGGCATCCAGCAAGTCCTTAACGCGACAAGACTTTTTCCTACCGTGGCAAGGGTCCTATGGCACGTTGGAGCACCAGAAAATCTAACTTTTTAAAGACTTGGCCCATTCCGTTTTCATTTCTATTTATCCTATTTCTTCTCCCATGCCATAAACTCATGGCCTAGACTCCTTTTAGCCAATTTTGCATCAAATCTTTGAGGAAATAAGCGTGTTTAGGATTGCAACCTGTCAACCATAAATCTTGACCAAAGTTTTAGTCATTTTGATGAAAGAAGAAGGAAGAAAAGTTGATTTTATACAATTGGAAGGAGCTAATGGAGGATTTGGACCTAGATTCTTATCTATGGGTGAAAGCTACATATGAATATTATGGTAAGTTTGTTTTCCTTAATCAATTTTCTTATTTATGCTTGCTAGGGTTCCTTACATACTGTGAACAGTAACTTTTGGGGAGATTTGATATGGAAGTGGTGTTGGAATCATGGGGGAGATGATTTTATAGTTTGATTATGATGATTTGGGCATGAGACATCATAAATTTGGTTTGTTAGAGTTTTTACCCATTTGTAAATAGTGGAGTTTTAGGAAAGATGATAGGATTTTGTTGTTAAAAACATGGAAAAATGACTAATTCATGCTTAATGATATTTTGGGACTTGTATAGGATGATTTGGATTAGTGAAAATGGATATTGGACTATGACCTAGTTTGGGTTAATAAGAAAAATTGTGTATGGGTTATGTAAGCCCAAATTTGTTGAATTAAAGGTTTAATTGAGTCGGTTTGAAAGTGTTTAAGCCTTATTCATGTTGTACAACAAGGATTTGATGTTAGAAACAAAGTATTTTGAAATGCTAATGAATAAGACATAATGTGAATAAGTTTGATTTGGAATTCCTAGCTATAAATTGAATTGCGGTTTGTGTATATTTGAAATACATTAGTAGGAAATAAATTAAGAGTTGCAATTGTAAATGATTGGGATTATTGCCCTATACAAGATGATCTGAAAAGGATGAAAAGGAATGGTTTGGAGCTAAAGGCCTAAGGTAAGTAGGCATTTGTTCCCATTAAATGGATAAAGATAATGTATATCCCATTTGTTTGAAATCTAGGCATGTTTGTTAAATGCAAGAGGATTATCCCATTTTTATGAATTTAGGCATGTATGTTTTGGTTAGGGATAGTGAATATCCCATATTTGATTAAAATTAATGTTTGGTTTAGTGTGAATGCTTAATATGAGGGATAGAGAAGATCCCTTTGCTATATGTTAAATTTGAAGATTTGTTTAATGTGAAATAACATGGATTTCTTTATGTGGTATTTATTGATGAGTATATATCTATTTTTGGTTAATTATAGTGATGAATATCAATTATTGCATATGAAATGTGCTAATTGTGGATTAAATATTATTTATGACATTTGTTTATTTACTGAGTTGCCCAAACTCATGCCTTCTTGTTTAATTTTTTTTAGTTGACCGGTCAGATGAAGATTCTTAATCGAGGTTTGGGATTTGTGAGCCAATATTGAAGACCACATTGTTATAATAAAATAATTTGTATTGAAAATTTATATGTCATTATATATTTGTATTTAAAGATCTCAAGTGATGTATAATTATATTAAATTATCCTTGATGTATATTGTAATGGAGTGGCATGTCATAATAGTGGAAAAATGTGCATATTATGTATCTTGGAATAAGTTAGGTTATTTAGGGGATATTCTGTCTATTTTTCTGTAGAAACTAGGTGAGTTCCACAATAGGAATCAAGCACCCCACCCTAAAAGTGGGCAAATCTAGGTGAAAAACTGTGCAAAAAGGTTAAGTCACACTTCATAAGGTGGGGCGTGACAAAATTAAAATAAGTGATAAATACAAAAATTATATATCTTAAAATTATCTCTCTAATTCATCAATAATCACACAATTTGGATATTATATAAGAAAAATATGGCCAAAATACCAAACCTATTCTAGGCAGCAAGTTAGTGACACAACATTGAGCACTAATTGAGAAAGGGAAAATAGGTAGCGAGTTAGTATTGTAGCACTGAATTTTTGTGGTGCATCAAAGTACCAAAAATTGTGACTTTTTAAGGGCTTTTTAGGCCTTTTTCATTTCATTTCATTTTCATGCCCTTTCTTCTCCTCCACGCCCAACCTTTTTCTCCAACCCCTTCATGTCTTAAAATTTTGTTATTTTAGCTAAGAAACCATCTTGTTTATGTATGGAATTGATCAAGCATGCCTTCAAGTTCAAATTTTCTCTTGTTTATGTATGGAATTGATCAAGCATGCCTTCAAGTTAAAATTTTCTCTAGTTGGATAGTGAAAGGAGGGAGAAGAAGTCTTTTGGCTGCGATCCATGGAGGATTTTGAGGATTTGACGTTGAATTCATGTGCTAGGAAGGAATCCACATGTGAATTCGAAGGTAAGCTCTTTTTCCCTAATCGATTTGATGATTTGCTCCATTAGAGTTTCGTTTACAATAATTTTTGGGGGAAGATGATTGGTTCCTGTTTCTAGAAACATGGGGGGAAATGATTAAATGGTAAATTATAGTGTTTTGGATGTTATTTCAGTATGAAAAACTTGTTTTTCATGGACGACCATGAATTCAATTGCAATATGTTGGTATAATGGAAAAGGTTTCTATGTATGGGCTTTGTAAGCCAAGAATTGATGAGATTAAAGGTTTAATGGAGTTACTCTTAACCTTAATTACCTATTAATGGGATTGTATGACAATTATATATGGTTAGAGATAAAAGCCTTTTTGTACTCTATTGCAAGATAATGATTTAAGTGATGCATTGAATATGTTCCATGAAATGTTCAAATGACCAGGTAGCTATGTGTAACGGGTTCTATTGTAACTCTTAAACCTTATTGAAATGGGTTAAGGAACTAATTTATTTTGGGATGTGAATATGAATTATATAATGTTGAAAAATGCAAGTTGCTATAGCATTGTGAAAATGGATAATCTAAACTATGCCCAACAAATGTTTGATAAAATGTTTTTAGAAGGGATAAGATGTGTTGTATGGCCCAATGTAAGAAGGGGTCATAGTGAGATAGCTTCATGAGTAAATCCATACATGTATGTTGATTTGACACAAAGTAGAGTATGAAAGAGATATGCTTAACTTGAATGATCTAAATGAATAAATGGAATAACATTTATGAGATGTTAATGAACCTTAATTTGCTCATGTTATTAGATAAAGACTTGAAAGGGATAAATTAAGTGAGAAACTCCTAAATTTGACTCAATTGAGATACTGAAGTGATGTTGAATCGAATCATAAGGTTATTGGCTGAATTCCAGCTAGTTGATGAAGTTATGTTGGAATCCTTATTGAATGTCATAATTTCAATTGTGTATATGTTATGTGTAGGGTTAATTGGGCATTAAGGGATGGCTGGCTTATGGAAACTTAGAGATTGTGAAATGATACTTCATCAAGGTAAGTAGGCTCCCTTGCTTGTTTATGTTTGGATGTATGGTTTGATGGGATCATGAGTATCCCGAGATTCTGGGCACTATGTTTTTATGGATGTTTAACTATTAAATGAATGTATGGATTTTTGGGATAACAAGTATGTCATGAGTTTAGCTTGACTAATGTATGGGTTATTATATGGATGAATGTGTGAAATAATTGCGGATAGAGAATATCTCATACTTTTGTATGAAAGAATGTTATTGTATGACATGAGTGTGTTTATTTATGGGGATAATAAATATCCCAAATATGGTTGAATGATAGTTAATTGTATTGTGAGTTGTATGGATTGGCTAAAAATGATTTGCTTTGGGAAGAGTAGTGACTTTGAATTTTAGAAAGGATAAAGTTGAACATGTATAAATAAAGATATATTGATATGACTGAATGCAAATGAATGGGATTGAGTTGATAATAAAATGATATTATGATCATGTGGACATTGTTATATTGTCCTATACTGTTGTGGATCCCAATATATTATGGAATTGTATATATATTGAATTTGACTGAAATTGCTAAATTATGAAGTAGAATATGCTATTCATTTGGTGATTGACTATTATTTTACTAACCTGCATACTTACTGAGTTGCTTGGACTCACGCCTTCTTATTCGTATTTTTTAGTTTACAGATCAGATAAAGAATCCCAACTGTGGGTTGAGACTGGTGAGCAAGAGTAGAAGACATTTTTGATGGTATGATAGAATGTTGGGAGTGGAATCCCTACATTCTATCATACCATAAAAAATATCATAGTAATTTAATTATCATCTTGTAAATGGATCTGTATAACTTCAGTGTGGTGGATTGCCATCATGATTCGGTTTCAATTTGAGCAGTTGTGCGACTGGGTGTGAGTTGTGGCTATTATTGTCGTTTTCTGAATTAAGTTAGAATTTTGTAAATGTTGAAATTATGCTTTAAATTATGATTTTATATGATTATTTCCAGGATAAGATCTGTATACTTTGCCAGAATTTTGGCAAAAAGTTTCCTTAAAAATATGGAAATGGCAAGAAATGGTAAAACACTTAGGCCCTAGGGCAAGGCGTTACATTTAACTAGGATTAATCTTATTTAGAAAAGAAAACCCATCAATCTTGCATTTAAACCTAAAGTTCTTCAGTTTGGATAGTGAGAGGAAGAAGAAGTTGTTTTACTACAAAACATGTGTAACAAGTACAAAAAGAGGAACATAAAAAATGGAATAACACAAAGATTGGTTATAATGAATCAAATAATTTTCATTTTCATTGATTGATTATCCTCAATAGATTACACTTGTTGTGTACATCAAAAAATTATATATTCACATCCCAGACCATAATTGGTCATTATTACATCTCGACAATGGGAGAAAATTCTTAATTAAAAGGAAAAGTATAATGCATCTTAGAAACCCAGAAATAAACACAATCTCTCTCGAAATAAATTTGTGTTGTCTTGGGGATCGCCAAGCACATTGCAATGACTTGAAATTTAAGATCACCTCAAGCCAATGGGTGGATAGGATGACATGGCTCTAGATTGAGTTGTTAGACACTAGGTCAACCTAAAGAATGAGTGTTTTGATCCAGTTGGTTTGTCCCGAATGGAATCAAGACTAGGTAATTTCTACTGTTTACATTATAAGAAACCATAGAGATAGTTGGTGGTTTGTAACCCAACTCAGGACCGAGTGATCTCTATTGTGTTTAGGCCTGAAAGAGACCAAAAGAAAATAGATGACCTAGGTTTGGTTCAACTTTCTCACATTGCCCATAAGAAGCTTAGGAAGAATGGGTCAGTTTAACTGGGTTCAACTCATCTCTCTCAATTACCCATGAAAAGCTTAGGATGAGTGGGACCAAGATGACTAGATTTAGGGTCAGCTTTCTTTCATTGCCCATGAGAAGTTTAGGAAGAGTGGGCCAAATTAACTAGGTTTAGCTGATTTGATGAATGGTATTTGCTAACATTTACTCGGTAAGTCATGACTCAGTGACTTGGTCCTAGACTTAGGCTTTTGAGTGATTGGATGAATAGTATTTTCTGAGGTTTGACTCAATGAGTTATGACTTAGTGACTCGATCCTAGACTTAGACTTTTAAGTGATTGGATGAATAGTATTTATTAAGGTTTGACTCGGTGAGTTATGATTCGATGACTCGATGAGTCATGACTCAGCGATTCGGTCCTAGGCTTAGGCTTTTCAATGATTTAGTGAATAGTATTTGTTAAGGTTTGACTCAGTGAGTCGTGACTCGGTGAGTCATGACTCTGTAACTCGGTGAGTCATGACTTAGTCTTTTAGGTGACTGGGTGAGTAGTATTTTCTAAATTCCCATGGAAAACCAAAAGCGGGTGATCTTTGCCGTTAACCTGTGAGAGATTGTAGAGTCAAGTTGCATGTATTAAGCATAATTAGACTTTGAGTTAATTAAGCCTAATCATAATCAATACTAATAATAGTGATTAGTGCTGATGATGGTTCTTAATCGATTTAAGACACTACCATTATTTTTCTAATTTTTATGGGTTGTCTTCTAGAAACACTCTGCTATTTTTAGGATTTAATTAGTGTTTTGCCAAATTAAGTGCATTTTAACTATTCAATCCGGCAGCATCTTGTTGTCTATTAATCATGTGGGACCCACCATACCATAGCGTGGGTGGGACCCACATGTGTACCATGGCGGGACCATGGCAGAGTAGCCTCAAGCACCAAGAAATATATCCAATAGGCCAAAAGCCTCTATCGTCAACTTAGACACCCGCCTCGTGAAGAATAAATATCTAATATGTTAAAAGCCTCTAGCGTTAGGGGAGGCACTTGCCTCGTGAAGAATCCTTCAAGCCTTCAAGTCCAGAAGAAAGTTTTTTTTCTAATGAGAGAGGAGGGAGCATTTATAAGCTCGGAGGGCCTGCCTCCGCTATCTAGGTGTGTAGTGTAAAACTCCCACCTTCGCTACTTGGTAGTGTTCTGCAAATTTTCCATGCATTTGCCTTGACTCCGCTACTTGGGTGTGGAATGCAATTTCTCCTTCTTTGCCTTTGCCTCCGGCTAGTAGGTAGCAGAGTCAAGTAACAATCTTGTCTTGAGCCAGAATTTTGCCTTTGCCTCCGGCTAATAGGTATTGGAGTCAAAGGCCAAATTTGTCTTGAAGCAAAATTTTGCCTTTCCCTCTGGCTAGTAGGTAGCGAAGTCAAAGGCCAAATTTGTCTTGAGTTGGAATTTTACCTTTGCCTCCGACTAGTAGGTAGCGGAGTCAAAGGCCAAATTTATCTTGAGCCAACATTTTGCCTTTGCCTCTAGCTAGTAGATAGAGGAGTCAAAGGCCATATTTATCTTGAGTTGGAATTGTGCCTTTGCCTCTAGCTAGTAGGTAGCAGAGTCAAGGAACAATCCTATCTTGAGCCAGAATTTTGCTTTAGCCTCTGGCTAGTAGGTACCAAAATCAAAGGCTAAATTTGTCTTGAGCTAGAATTTTGCCTTCGCCTCCAGCTAGTAAGAAGCGGAGTCAAAGAACAATCTTGTATTGAGCTATAATTTTGCCTTTGCCTCCGGCTAGTAGGTAGCAGAGTCAAAGGCCAAATTTGTCTTGAGCTGAAATTTTGCCTTTGCCTCCAACTAGTAGGTAGCAGAGTCAAAGAACAATCTTGTCTTGGAATGTATTTTATAGATTATTCCACTCTTATTTTTAGTATTTTGAAAATGCATTTTTCAAAGATATAATTGAAAATACCATTTTACCAAAATACTAATAACTTGGTTAAGATTACCAAATTCCCATTTAGTAATTGCTGTCTTGAAATTTCATTTAATTCCAGTTCTACCTAAAAGTAATTGGTTGTATGGGATCATGGGGCCCACCATTACAATCAACTATGAATTTTTTCTAGTCATCCATAAAAATTCTTTTATTCAAATGGCCTAACCATGCCACCTTCTATTTTCATGTCGCCTATGTGAGTAGCATCATGTCTACGCAAGTAGACTATGTTGGAGAAGATGCTTTTGATTTTCCATTGTCCAACACCATGGAGGATTTGGGAAGATTAAAGTCAAAATAATGATTAATGATGAAAGCCAAGTATGAATATCATAGTGAGTTGATTTTTCCCTCATTTAATTTGTGATTTATGCATAACTAGGGTTTTCTATAATATGTGAACAAGGAAATGATGGAGATTTAAGGGAAATTGATGTGGGATCCATGCGGAAAGATGATTAATGAGTTAAAGACAATGTTTTGAAACTTGATTAAGCATGAGAAATCATGAGTTATGTTGGTTAGGGTTTCGTGAATAGTTATTTTTTGGGAAAATGGCATGAATTGTGAGTTGATTCATGGGGGAAATGATTAATGTACTAATTATAATGTCTTTGATGTAAATTAGACTTGAGGGAGTCTAATTATGTCATTGTTCATAAATGATGAAAAGGGTATTTCCTATATATAAAGTACTTTAAGTAGCAAAATGAGTGAAGTAAAAGTTGAATTGACTTGTTCTTATGAATGATTATATATTAAGTATGTGATAGAAGTTGTTTCAATATTAAATATGATTCACATGTGTTGAATATGCAATGTATAATGTGAATGTGATAACATTTCCTTGTATATTGAATGACATTGTTACATGTTAGGGCCAGTTGAGCATGAATGAGGAGCTATTGAACTAGTGGGAGGCATGGAATTTAAGAAATTGTGAAATGACTCTTCATGCAGGTAAGTATGTGCCCCTTGTTGGTCCCGTTCAGATGGTGACCAAAGAAGGAGGGGGGGTTGAATTGAGTCTTTAAAAATTTTAGCCAAATAAAGATTAAAGTGCAATACTAAAGAAATCACTAATAACATAATGCACTTATATAGATATTTTTATAGTAGTTTGGCCCTTTACTTGGGTTCCTACTCCAGTTCTCTAAGTTAGCCTTTTTTGCTAAACTCAAGTTCCACTAACAGTTGTTGGTTTTCCAAGCTCACCAAAAAACTTACATAAGTTGATTTTTCAAGTTCACCAATAAACTTATATAAGTATTCAGCAAGTATCCTACTTGCTTTCATTACACTGATGCAAGTTAAAAAACTTATAGAGATATGTAGAAATAAAAAGTGTACAAATGTTAGTTCCTCTAACAGACTTATTTTTGTGCTAAGTTTGAAAGCACTAAACACAAGTAATATAATAATAAGAGTAATGAGATTCAATCTCTAGAAATGGTTGAATAAATGGCTTTGAATTCTTCTTTGAATGAATTGCAGTGGAGTTGAAATCATGGAAGAAAAGTCTTAAAGACTTAGTAAATGCTCTCTTTTATTTTTCAGTGTTAAAATCATTGTTGTCTTCGATTTCACTTAACTTTTTTTATATGTTAATTCTCTATCTTTCTTTGAGATCTCTGACTTTCTTTGCTGTGGTAGGTGAGAAGCATTAAATGCTGAGAAACATTTGAATTTAAGACTGTTGTACTTTTAGTTTTATTTAGGAGGTTATGAATTAACATTAGATCCTTCAAAATTCTAAGTAGCATGAAGTTTTTGTACAACTCACACAAGTCACCGTTACTTTGGTTGCACCGAAGATGTGCTTAGGAGGATCCAAAATGACTCGCATTGGGTCCGTGGAGGATAACTCTAAAGTAATTAAGTTTGTGACTCCAAAATATTTTTGTCTCCACAGTAAATATTCGATGACTTTGAGGAAACCAACTCTGAAGGCTGTAGTTGTCTCTGAAATACCCTATCAACTCTGAAGTTATTTTGGCTCCACTTTTACATGCTGAAAGTAACTCCAAAATTCTGGTTTGTCTTCGAAGTAAGTGTTCCATGACTCTAAAGGAGTTTGTTGTCTCCGAAGCACCTTTTTTCTAACTCCGACAAATCGTGTTCACTGAAGAGTGTTCTGTTCACTCTGAAGGTTGTCATTCATTGTCTCTGAAGTCCCTTGTTGACTCTGAAAAATGTAACTTAGCCCCAAAGCTTGTATACTAGTGACTCTGAAGTGCTATCAACACTTTGACGTTACTTTCCTCTATCTTCGAAGTGCTTCAGTGGCTCCGAGACTTCCTTACTAAATCCAAAGCTTATGTCTTCGTGATTCTGAAAAACGTAACTTAGCCCCAAAGCTTGTATACTAGTGACTCTGAAGTGCTATCAACACTCTGACATTACTTTCCTCTATCTTCGAAGTGCTTTAGTGGCTCCGAGACTTCCTTACTAAATCCAAAGCTTATGTCTTCGTGATTCTGAAAGATTGTTCCCTTGTCTTCGAGGCTTTCCAGTGGTTCCAAAGCACCTTGGCTTATGTGACTTTGTGATTCTGAAGGGATGAACTTTGACACCGAAGCTTCCTTGAAGACTTTAAACTTTCTATTTTCTTGTTTTAAGTATATATGTAATTTATATACTTAATTTTCAAGAGCATTTACTTGGTTTCTTCCTTTGAACATTGTGAAGTTTTATTCTCAAAGATTAGTTCGAAAGTATAACTACAAGTGCTTGAGAATAGACTTGTTATTACCTTAATATTTCACTCATGTCTTTACTCATAATCAAAATATACTTGGTTAAGAATGTTCATCATCAAAATCAAGCTTATTTAAGATGGTATGTTCAATGTTCTCCCTATTTTTGATGATGATAAAATACTAAGTGATATACCTTTTAAAATTTATCTAACAATAATCTTAGAACAACTTAATTACAAGAAATATTTATTAATTCAGTGCAGCTCCCCCTGAATGGATGCACAAAAATTTTAACTGTATTTCATATAAAAAATTTAATTTTTATACATACATTTAGTACATAAAAAAATCATTTCATTTAGCACATTTCTCCCCATTTTTATCATAATCAAAAAGGTGAAAGAAATAAAATGAATGATCATAACCTATCATGACCAAAATGCATACATACATAATTTGTCATGAAAAAAAAATTCAATTAAAGAAAAAAAAATTCATACATACAGAATTCTTTTACAAAAGAAAATCAGAAGAAAACAAAATCAGTGGGATAGCTTGGGCTTTCTCTTATAGGTCTTAGAGAAAGAATCTCTATGAGGGGGGAGAGCAAGCTTTGATTGAGAAGAGGATGGGGTAGAAGAAGACTTAGGTGGTTTGGGAGATGACTTAGGTCTTTTTGGTGGAGGAGGTAGAAAGAAAAATGGATCCTTTGGAATTGCTGAGGGAGGTTCATTGGTATATGCTATTGGTTCACAGTCTAAAACATAGAAGTCAATACACTCTGTAAATGCTGGGTCTAGCAACTCAAGAAAGACTAAAGGAAGCCCTTTCAAGAGATTTTCTATGTTTGCATTTTCTTAGCTATATACTCTTGGTAGTGCATGGTGATTCTATAGAGAGAAACCTTTTTGTGTTCCTTTGGAGGTAGGATTCTTGATTTCCTCTTAGGTTTAGAAGAAGATGGTTGGATTAAAGGTTTTGGTTTTGGGATGGAATGAGGTTTTCTGGGGTTTTGGCTTTAGTAGAAGGTGGTGGTGAAGATTTGGATTTTGGTAAAGGGGTTTGTTTAGACTTGATCTGCCATATATTGTGTTAGAGAGAAGGATTAGATGGCTCAGAATAGGGAAGAGAAATATTGTCAGCTATTGCCTCTAAATTGGTAGAATTATAAAATGAGAAGTATTCCCCAATGACAAGAAATATTTAAAGAGGACCTGAAGGAGATGGAAATGCAGTTCTGGGAAGCCTAGATGCTGGAAGCATGTGAAGAAATTTCTCAGTGTATGTGTGAAGGATTGATTCTCTATTAGGAATTTTAATTTTGTGGCCCTTTAGAGTCAATGGTGGATCAGGAAGAAGTTGAAGTCTATGAAGAATGTTAGGATCCTCAAGTTCAGAAAATGGATATTCTTGAGGAGATAAAATGATGGATTGAGAGAGAAACATCTAAGCAATTTCAGAGTTGATTTCTGACATACTCCTAAACTTAGAAAATGTCATCCTAATTGCATTTGCAATACAAATAAGAATATCAGGATTATCAAAAGTTGGTTTTGGAGGATATTGTAGAGGAATTGGAGTTTTTCTCCATTCTGGATGAATTGAGGATGAGTCCCATTTTAGTAGAATTTGATCAATTCATTCAGGAAAGAGTTCTCCTAATAAATAGAGGTCCTTTTCAGTGAAGCCCAAATCACCATCTGGTCCTAGATTCTAGATAAAATATATTTTAGGAAGAGGAACAATGATGGGATACTTCCCATGTCAAATAATAGCTCTATGAGGATTGGTAAGGTAATCCTCAGACAGATTGGAGAAGGCCTCGATGTTGGGAATTGATGGAGGCTGTGTTGGAGGAGGGGAAGAAACAACTTCAGCAGGTTCACTCTCAAGTTGAGTAACCACTAAAATTGCAGAAGATGATAGATAAGGAGGAGAGTGTGCGAGGGAATACATTATTATGATGGGAGAGTTGGTTCTAGGTGGAGAGAAGTGGTGTGGAGGTGAAGGGAAGTGAGTTGGTGGTGGAGAGCAGTGAGGGTGATAAGCTTGACTTCTAAATTACTTTGTTAGAGATTATAGAGAGTCAAGTCATTGATCAATCTTATTAGCTCTCAAGATCATGGATGACATGGTAGTATTGAGTCTATGATCCATTATATTCATTTGAAAAGCTAAAGTAGACAAATAGTGTTCAATCATTGTTAGTCTATCTTGTAGGTTGAGTGGGATAGGTAGTGTGGTGGGGATTGATGAAGTAGTTGGTATGGTTGGTTGTTGTGAAGAAGTGGGTCTTATGGGTGATGGAGATCTGATGGGTGTGAATGAAGTGGTTGGTGCTACTACTGTTATTCAGTTTCTTCTCTTAATACTTCTTCTGATCCTTGTACTTTGACATTTCTTTTATCTTCTCTAAAGACTTCTTCTCTTATTTCCAGGGTCTCTTATCTTGTTGGGCTTTCCAATTCTTGTTCTTATGATCTGGATCTCTTTAGTTGTTCATTTTTTTTCTTGGTTTTTCACTAATCCAGCATTATGATGGCCTTTTGAAACCCATACTTTCTAAGGTTCTTTCATTAACTGTGTTTGAGTCCTTAGACTCTTCTTTCTTTTCTGTAGTCAAATCTACTCCTGCATCTCTAAGGATTCTTCTGAAGATCATCCCATATGGAAGTGTAAACTTTGTCGTGGATTTCACTGGATACAAATGATCCACTATGATTTGTACAAGGCTTCTTTTCTTTTGGTTCTTCAAAGCCTATAGCACTTTTGCATTTTTCTCTGAAATTGAATATGTGGCTCCTATCCTTGGATACACATTATTTATCACCATTGTGTATGCAAATTTGCAATCCAAGCTTAGATGACTGGTATGTAGATAGTTTTCCTTTACATTTAGTTTAACTACTGCTAGGTCTAAGAATAATCTTACTCTGCTCGATGGCCACTCTGTAAAGTCCCATAGGATGGCTTAACCCAAGAAGGGAGGAGTGAATTAGGTAAATAAAAATTTATTGCTTAACCTCTGTTGGAGCATTTACCTCTTTTCGTACTTGTGTGCGTAAGATAAATAATAGAATAGTAAAGTATAGAGAAATAAAGCAAACACACGCATACATAGACAAGATAATTTTTATAGTAGTTTAGGACCCCATCCCTATATTCACTCTTCCAAGGACACCAACTCATTGTGCCTTGGGTTCCACTATACCCCATACAATAGAATGCATAAGTGTCCCCAACACTTCTTTTAAATTCCAGCTCCAGGGGGCATAAGTAAGTATCCTCGACACTTTTCTGGTTTTACGAGCTCACCAGAAAACTCACCCATTTCAAAGATCATAGGCAAACTTGGTAGTTTTTCTGAGCTCACTACCAATTCACTAGTTTTAAAGCTCACCAACAAACTTGATGGTTTTCCAGAGATCACCAATAGCTCATTACAACTTGGATAATCAAGTTCACCATAAACTCTGTAGTTTTCAGTTTAACCAAAAAACTATTACACATTTAAGTATAGGGGAAGATATAATCTCCTCTCAGCTCTATCAATAAATAAAGATCTTCCCAAAATGTAAATATAATGGTCATGATGATTGGCATATTGAAGCTCAGAAAGATAGATGATGGTTTAAGCTCTTGGCCATCAGTGGAAGAATTTGCATATACTTAAGCTCGTTAGAATGAGTTCCTTCACCACCTTTGAATCATCCTATTTTTTCTTCTTAAATAGCTTCTTCAAAATCTCAACCATTAGAGAAGATGGGATCCATTGAATGTAGAAATGAGAGCAACATTGAATGAATAAGACCGTTTGGGTTTTCTGTCAGTGAAGTCCAGGTCTTTCTGATTTGTCTTGAGCTGCTATATCGCCTTTCAAATAGGAGGATGAGCTATGTAAAATGGTGTACCTCGTTTGACTCATCATAGCTTTGGAAGTCTTGTAGCACCGCTTATTGCCGCAAATGATGACTAGTGTGAATCTGCACAATGACAACTCAAGTGCAGATGCCATTTGTATGCTATTCACATAAATCGAGTTTTCCTCTGGCAAGTCATGATCTCTCGCTATTTGCATTTATCTGTCATAAGTTGCAGATGAATTCTTCATAGGTTTGGCATTTGGTTGAACTTCCGTAAGAATGATTTTGTCTATTGTAAGTAGCATACGAACTTTGAATGATGCAAATGAAGTTGAACTGACTGATAGATAAACTTTTCTTTGTTTGTCTCATTTCCTCCAGGAGATTTGTTTGATGATTGATCCTTCGTGTATGAGTTTTGTCAGTTGTAGACAATAGGCCATTTCTGGATGGTGCTGATGAAGATAGATTGATCAATTGACAAACATCTCTTTCTATATGAACAGACAAAGAGGGATGTGCTTCCTTTGTTTTTTGTCATCTGTTGGAGGTTGCAGATGAAGTTCGCTCAGTCTTGCACTAATAGACGAAGTGTAGTTTTCGTCTTTTGTTCCTCATTGTCTGTTGAAGGTGCCAGATGAAGCTAACTTTAACTTGCTTGAACAAACGAAGTGTGGCATTCGTCTGATGTAAGGGATAGATGAATTTTGTTCTACTTTGTCTTGGATAGAATACTTTGCATGTCACATTTGTCTATTGTAAGTTGTAAGCGATCGTGCCTTTGTCTTTTGAAACCCATTTTGATCCAAGCAACACTTTGTTTGTTTAACTTTGTCTATCCTCACTATGCAACTACTACATCGTCTTCTACTTTGGTTGATACTTTGTATATTGTGATAGATAACCTTTTGATCTGAACATGAGGCATAGTTCTTTAGCTTTTTTGCACACTTTGAGCAATAGAAGGGGTTTGTTCTTGCAACTTCCTTGGTTCTTCAATCTTGATTTGTCTATCTTAGCCCAGTTGAAGTTAAACTACCTTCTTTGTTCATATTGTCTTTTTATCCTCAGACTAATCCAATCTTTTTAATTTTTGTAAGGTTGTCTGGGTGGCAAATTCTTTCTCTTTCTTCATTTATTTGTCAAGTTATTGAGTTGCTTCTTCATCCTTGCACTTTGTCTGGACAGACTTTGATCAGATTAAGTATAAGTGGTCCAAATTTCTCAAACGTAATTTAAGCTCTCTGATCATGGCTTCTTCTTTAACTTTTTGTTTTGCATTTGTCTATTGACATTTTCTTGTGGAGGTTTACAAATAGTACAAACTCATTGTAGCTTATTTTCAAAGCCTTGTTTATCTCCCATTGCTTTTGTTTTGTGGAAGCTTTTTTTAGACAACTACAACCTTTCTTTGTTTCTTGTCTTCCGCTTTCTTCTTCTTCTTCTTCTTCTTCTTCTTCTTCTTCTTCTTCTTCTTCTTCCATGATCTTCATCAGTTCAGCTCTTTTGGAATGTAGTAGATGTTTGTGGTAGTTTGTTGCAGATGATCATTATCCTGCACTCAAAATTTTTTGCACTAGCTATGTTGTTAGCTTTCATATATACATATATATATATATATATCTCTGTGTGTGTATGTATAATATTAGAATGTATTTTATCCTCATGTGATTGTGTCATTTTGTAAAGCAAGGATAATATACATTTCCACTAAGTGCATAATATGAAAGCTTAATTAATTATGGTGCATAGTATGATTTAACAAGTTTATGCGCACCATAAAGTGGAGAATGTATGCTAGTGTAATTAAACATTTATGATTAATTGATTATGTTAATTAATAGTTATCAATTTATAATCACATATATGATTGTTGGGAATTTAAGCATACAAATTTCGTATCTTAATACAAGTTTTGTTATCATCAAAATCATATATATACAATAATACTGACAATCTCTCCCTTTTTAATGATGAAAAAACTCTAAGGACTTTTTATTAATAATTAGGAAATTTTTTTAATCTCCTTTTAATCTCTTCCTGAATATTTGACTTATATAATCTTGTGGGTTCAACTCTTTTATCTCTATCCTAATTTTAACTCTCATAAGTCTCTCAAACATAATTTCTCTCCCCCTTTTTGTCATAATAAAAAATATTTAATCCTATATGTTCACATTTTTTATCCCCTTTTTAATTTTATTCCTCTAGCCTTAATTATATTTATCTTTTTGTTTATATAATCGTTCTTTGAGTTTTTCTCCCCCCCCCCTCACCCCAATTTTGTTAAGCCTTAGAATATGTTTTCTTATTTGTGTTA
>JAYJMB010025481.1:0-18913 GCA_036873735.1 Pouteria campechiana
AGTATGCCGCATTGTAAAAATTTCTAACACTTGACAATAGTGAACAATTACATTTTTGAAATTTCTAGGGCCTTACACACCCTACCCTAAAAGTGGGCAAATCGAGGTGAAATACAGTGTAAAATGGGTAAGTCATGCCTCTGAAAGTGGGGTGTGACAATTTTAGAATGCAAAACTGGATTCTTGGTCACATTTATAGCACTAGTGTTGCCATATCTTATGGTATATTAATAAAATTTAGGCCAAAATTGCTTAATTGTTATTTCATCCATAGGATCTGTGTACAACAATTGCTTACTGTTACTTATTTGGCTTCAGCAGTTGATAATGCAATAAATGTCTATTTATTAGAGAACCATGATATGTTCATGCTTCCCAGAAATTGACATTATCCTAAGGAACTCTTTCTATCCACTTTATATGCAGCAAAGTCTACATCTGAGTACCCAACTAAATTAAAATCAGAACCTTTTGGATACCACAAGCCAAGTTTTGGTGTGTTTAATAGGTATCTAAAGATTATTAGTACAACAATAAGGTGTGACTCTTTGGGATTTGACTAAAATTTAGCATACATGTAGATGCTAAACATTATATCTTGTCTACTAGCAGTTAGATATAGTAAAGATCCTATCATGCTTCTATAGAGTTTATTATAGACAGATTTACCTCTTTCATCCTTATTCATTTTTATTGAAGCACTCATTGGTGATGAGTGAATTTCATTCACTTACATTATATATATTTAAGCTTAGTTATTTGCAAATCCTTATTTCTTTTAGATGAATTTTATATTTATTTGTTAGATTTTCTAGGTATTTTGAATATGGAAAAGAAGAGAGAATGGAAGAAAAAGATGAAAAGAAGATAGATGCAAAGAAGCTAAAAAACAAGCTGTAAATGAAAAATCTAGCAAGCATTGTCGGCGCCAACGGGGCTCCCTATTTTTAGCAACATTTTTGCTAACCTGAGTTTTAAAGTAAGGAAGTTAGGGTTTTTGAGGGTTCTTTTCACATCCATATGGAGAGTTCTTTCTGAAGGTTCTAAGGGCGAATTCTTGAAGTTTCTTGTGGAGAAGAAGGGGAGATTGCAAGTAAGCAAAAGGAGGAAGAAAGGATGTTCTTCATTGTGATAATTCTGTCAAAGGGAGTTGTTTTGATTTTTCTTATAAACTAAATCTCTTTTTCTAGGGGGGAGATGTAACCCTTTTTGATATTCTTTATTATGTGGATTGTTGTTTATTAATGGCTATATGATCTTGTTTCATTCATGATGTTGTTTTGCAATAATTTAATTTATTTTATTAATTGATCACCAATATTATGAGTTTGATTAATTATCCAAACATGGTTAAGGTAGAGACCATATGCTAAACCATGCTATTTTAGTTAATTATATTCTTGAGCTTAATGGGTTTTCACCTCAATTATGCTACACACTATAGGTAATTTGAAGGAGTGAAAACACTTGATTTAAACCCACACGCCTAACAGTAATGTTCTTAATTTTGAAAGAATGAACCCAAGTGAGGCCTTGAATCAAACATTTTACTAGCAAAGGGGTATCATCTAGTTATGAAATTAGATCCCTAGACCTTTGTATCTTGTTAATCTCCTTACATTATTATTAGTCATTGATTTCCCTACATTTCATTAAATTTCTAAATTTCTTAAATTACACCAATCATTACTCCATATTCATTTAGTTATAAATACATTCTTTTTAAAGCTACGAGAGTTCAGTAAATAAAATTGATTAAGTTAGTTTGACCCTTCTTTGTGGGATTGACCCTTGCATTGCACATTATTCTACTATTATACATTTGTACACTTGTGAGGACTTATAATTAGAAACACCAAGTTGTGTTCTATATTGTTGAATTTCTTTAAAAGTTCTTTTGTATACTTGACTTAGTGGATGAAAATCTCTTCTTTCACTTATTTGATTTGCAGTCCCAAGAAGAAGTTGAGTTCACTCATCAAGCTCATTTCAAATTCTCCCTACATTTTGTTGGAAAATTCTTAGCAAAAGTTTTCATTAGTTGCACCAAATACTATATCATCAACGTAGATTTGAACTATGAGTATGTTATTCTTTGCATACTTAATGAAGAGAGTGATATCAACTTTACCCTTTGAAAAACCTTTTTCAATTAGAAATTTGCTTAGCCTTTCATACCTAGCTCTAGGAGCTTGTTTCAAGTCATAGAGGGCTTTCTTGAGTTTGAAGACATAATTTGGACTATGAGGGTCTTCAAAACTAGGGTGTTATTCCATATATAACTCTTCATTTATGAAACCATTTAAGAATGCACTCTTTATATTCATTTGATATAGCTTAAAATTCATATATGATGTAAATGCAAGAAGTATTCTAATGACTTCAATTCTCACAATAAGGGTGTATGACTCTTCAAAGTTAATACCTTTTTCTTAACAATACTCCTTTACAACTAATCTTGCCTTGTTCTTTACTACAATTCCTGATTCGTCCAATTTATTCCTAAAGACTCATTTAGTTCCTATAACATATCGAGGGTTTGGTCTTGAAACAAAAGTCCACCCATTGTTTATTTTAAATTGGTCCAATTCTTCTTACATAGCTAAAGTCCAATTTTCATCTTCTAATGCTTGGTCTATGCAAGTTGGCTTTAATTGAGAAATGAAAGCAAAATTGCTAGATAGTTGGTGATAGAATGATCTAGTTCTAACTTTATCATATATATCACCAATTATATGGTCTTCAGGATGAACATGCATGAACCTCGAATCTTTGAGAAGATAAGCATTACCTTGCTCATTTACCTCTTTTATGGATGGTCTAACTTCATCCATTGTTGTCTCTGATAGTAGAGCTTCTACTTGTTTATTTTATAATTTAAATTTATCCACACTTGTTGAAAGATTATCTATCTCATCATCAAAATTACTAGTTCTTTTCATGAAATTAGTATGTTCATCAAATTTAACATGGATAAATTCTTGTACAATTTTAAGTCTCATGTTGTACACTCTAAATGCCTTGCTAATAGTGGAATAACCTATAGATATTCCTTGATCAGATGTGTTATCAAATTTTCTAAGTTTCTTCTTATAATTATTAAGAATAATGCATTTACAAAAAAAAAGTATGGAAATAAGAAATATTTGGCTTATCGCCATAGTACAATTCAAATGAAGTTTTGTTAAGTATGGGTCTAGCAAAGATTCTGTTAATAACATAACATGCAGTATTCATTACCTCAACCAAAAAATACTATAGTAGATTGTATTCACTTAACATTGTCCTTGCCATCTCTTACAAGGATATATTTTTCCTCTCTGCTACTCCATTTTGCTAGGGTGTTCTTAGTGCAAAGAAAGTTTGAAGGATTCCATTGTTTTCACAAAAAATAGTGAATCTATGGTTCTCAAACTCTCCACCATGATCACTCCTTATACAACAATGTGAGAACTTTATTCATTCTGCACACATTTGGTAAATAATTCAAAGAATGAAAAAGTTTCATCTTTAGATGCTAGAAACATTATCAAGGTTAATTTGCTATAGTCATCCATGATAACATATGCATAATGTTTTCCTCCAAGACTTCTAGTTCTTGTTGGTCAAACTAGATCCATATGTAGTAACTAAAGGGATTTGGTTCTGTATACTTCTTTATTTGACTTAAAAGATTCTTTTACTTGCTTACCTTTCATGCAAGCATCACACAACTGATTATCAAATTTGAGCTTTAGTAAGCCAATAACATGATTCTTATTATATAGTTTTTTAATTAATTTTTTATTGGCATGTCCTAGACTTCTATGCCACAACATGGGTTCATTGTCATTTATAACAAGATCCTTATTATATTGTCTTTTAATCAAATTTTTGTTGGCATGTACTAGCCTTCTATTCCACAACATGGGTTCATTGTCATTCACAATAAGATACTTAGCTTGAATATCAGAAAGACTGACCAAATATATATTTCCATGTCTTCTACTAGATACTATAACTGATTGAGACTTATCTAATATAGAATAAAATTGAGATTCAAACACAACCTTGTAACCTTTGTCACAGAACTAACTTACGCTTAGAAAATTGTATTTCAATCCTTCTAGTAGAAGCACATATGAAATTATAGTAGATAGTGGTTGTCCGACCTTACCAGTCTTAACCACTCTACCTTTACCATTATCACAAAAGGTTAATATTCCACCTGACTTCATTTTCAACTCCATGAACGACTCCCTATTCCTTGTCATGTGCTTCGAGCAACCATTATCAATATACCACATGCTTCTCTTTGTGGCTCCTAAGAACACCTACCCTTCATGGATTGCCATGAAGCTGATTCCTATATGGAATTCATCTTGATCACTTATGTTTGGAGAAAGTTAGCTTATTTGAGCTTCATGTTCTTCTTCCTCTTCACTCTCACTTTCATTGATTATGTTCTCTAGCATTTCCCATGCTACTAGAGCTTTCTTTTTCTTCTAGAATTTTTTGCTTATGCTATTATTGTTATTATTGTTGCTGTTATTGTTCTTTATATCAAAGTATGAGTTGTACCTCTTCTTTTGCTGATCATTTTGTCTCTTGTCTGATTCTAGGCAGTCAATTTTCATGTACCCAAGTTTCCTACAATTGTAGCATGTGGATGTTTCTTTTTTTCTGTCTTTTCTTCCAAATTTATTTCTTGAATTGTTTCCAAACTATTTCTTCTTTAGCATGGATTTGAATCTTCTTGTAATCATTGCCATCTCCTCATCTTCATCTCCACTTGTGGATGCCTCACTTTAGGATTCATCACTCTCTAACTCAACTCTAAGAGCAATTGCTTTCTTACCCTTAGGTTCTTCTATATTTTTCTACTTCATTAATACCTCATGAGTCATAAGAGAACCTCTGAGCTCTTCTAGGCTCATTGTATCTAGATTCTTTCCTTCTAAGATTGCAGTCACTTTGGGCATCCATTGATTTGATAGGGATCTCATAATTTTCTTCACCATTTTGGGCTCTACATTTTTTTCTCCTAAATTCTTTAGCTTGTTTGTTATCTTTCGAAATCTTCCAAACATGTATGGGATAGAGTCTGTCTCCTTCATTTTGAAAGCTTCGTATTCCTGCACAAGAAGATTTATTTTAGTTTCTCTTACTTGTTTTGTGTCTTCGTGTGCAACCTCCAGTTTGTCTCAAATTTCCTTTGTTGTATCATAAGAGGATATCTTATCAAACTTAGAGGATATAAGGGCAAAGTAAAGGCAGTTTTTTGCCTTGGCATCTCTCTCAGCTGCTTGAATGTCCTCAATAGCATATTTATCTTCAGTGTTTAGGATAATCATTCGATCTTTAATCATTTTCCATAGCTGATAGTCTGAGACAATCAAGAAATTTTTTATTCTCATCTTCTAGTATCCATAATTTGTACCATCAAATAGTGGAGGTCTAGAAGTGGATTGACCCTTCGTAGAAGTGTTGTGGAAATAGCTAGCCATTGGGAACTCTTCATAAGTTCTATAAATCAGATTGTAAGGAATAACAGGTGAAGTCTGCTCTAATACCAATTTTAGTCCCATTCAAATGGTGACTCAAGAGGGGGAGGGGGGGGGAGGGTGAATTGAGTCTTTAAAACTTTCGACTAGATAAGAACTATAGTGCAAAGATTGATAAGAAAAGGATAGTACAATGCACTTAGAGAGATGCTTTTATAGTGATTTGTCCATTCACTTGGGTTCCTAAACTCAGGTTCCACTAACATGTTCTTTGATTAGCACTCTTCTGATCAAACAAATACATTTGTTGGTTTCCAAGCTCACCAACTAACTTTTACAATCCCTAAGCAAGTTTTCTACTAGCTTACAGTTCCTAAAGGCAAGCCCAAAGCTAGCAGAAATGTGCAAAAATAAAAAACTAAGCTTGCAGAAATGTGCAAAAATAAAAAACTAAGCTTGCAGAAATGTGCAAAAATAAAAGTCTGTGTGCAAATATTGATGCCTCTAATAGGCTGATTTTGTATAATGTTCAGAAACAATAAACACAATAAATATAATAATGAATAGTAATAATTAAGCTTCGAGAGTGGTTGAATGAGTGGCTTTGATTGCTAGTTGGATTGAGGCGTAGTGGAGTTGATCTTGTGAAAGAAAACTTAAAAGGTGAGTAAATTCTCTATCTTTCTTTTTTTTTAAAATAATCTTCTTACTTTTGCATTCTCTCTTAAATTTTTTTATATTGATGTTTCTGGCGACTGCTGCTATGATAGATGAGGCTCATTTAATGCAAGAAAATGTTCAAATTTTTTACCATTAAGCCATTCCCTTGGTTTCAAAGTCCCTCACTTTGCAAGATTAGATCCTTCGATATTGGATTATGATAGATTTTTGCATGCTTGACGTAACACAGCATCCTTGGATGCTCCAAAATGAAAGAGACTATTTGTGTCAGATGCATTGAATGCTATACAATTCTATTCAAATATTGACTCTAAAGTGCTTGTCTAACTCAAAGTACTTATCCTATGGCTTAGAGGCCATACAATGCTTGTTATAAAAACTGTCTCTGAAGTAGTTCACTTGACTCTGAAGTCCTCTTAATGACTCTAAAGTGTTTCTTTGTGACTCTAATGTGCTCAACTTCTCACTACGATGAATGTGTTACCTGAAGACTAACTTTGAATTGCTTCATTAACTTCAAAGAGCTTGTCTTCTAACTCTAAAGTTCTTTATTAACTTTGAGGTGTTTGATTTCTATCTTCGAAGTACTCTACTGACTCCGAAGATCTTATCTGGTGACTTTGAAGTGCTTTTAAAAATTCTAAAACTTGGTTTAATTCAACCAAGTATACTTCTGAATATATTTTTGATTAATATACATGGTTGTCTTGAGAATTTACTTGGTTTCTTCCTTTGAAAAGTTACTTTATGCTTGAAGTTGTTTGAAATAACTTATTCAAGCATTATGAAGGTTATTCTCATAGATTGATTTGAAAATGTTTCCACAAGAACTTGAGAATAAATAGTTAGTACCCCAATGTTTCACTCATGTCTTTACTCATCATCAAAATATAGTTGGTTAAGAATTTTTATCATCAAAATCAAGCTAAATAAGAGAGTATGCTCAATAACTAATTCCATTATGTCTAGTTACTAAAACTAAGTTGTACTAAATCAACAAGATAAATTAAAGACTAAGTGAATAAAAGTGCAATGTAAGATGATAGAAAATAATGACAGTGAGTAATGTAAAAGAGAATTTAGGTTGTAAGAGTCTAGGGATTTGACTTCACCACTCAATGATATTCAGTTTTGTTGAGATTTTAGTATCAACTCAGCCTCTTGGGTTCATTCCATCTACTGTATGATTATTACCATTAGGCATCCGAGTTTAAATCAAGTATTTTCTCTCATTCAAATTACATATGGCGTGTAGTGTAATTGAGGTTGAAAACTCATGAAGATCAGAAGAACTTAATGAACCAAGTAGAATAGCATAGCATATGAAGTCTACCTTAACCATTTACTCATTCATTCAAGAGAGCACGTACATGGTTTAGTATATGGTGTCTACATTAACCACATACTCAAAGATAATCAAGCTAATTCACATAATTAGTGATCATACAATTAGATAAACTAGACGATTGCATTTAACACAATGAATGAAACAAGATTATATGGAATTGATAGACTAAAAATTTCTGTTAATAATAAATATCAAGGAGGGCTACATCTTCGCCCCTGAAAAGAAAATTAGTTCATGATAAAAATAGAAAGAAAAATCTCTAAAATATGCATGATTGTAGAACTCAAAATCTCCCTTGCTCCCCTTGCTTCTCATTTACATAACTCTCTATGTTGAACTATGTTCGTTTCCTTTTTTCTATCCTGGACGTCCTTAAATAACCCAAGTAGCTAGATTTTAGTAGAACTCCTATACGAATTGCAATTCTTTTGTGCACAAAGATCCTCTTTTAAGAATAAATCTTCCTTTCCACATGAAAAGATAGCTTCCATGTGTAAAAATAAGAGTTCAAGAATAGATAGAATTGTTGCACGACTAGTTTCTAAAGATGCCTTCTAAAAATTGCAATAGCTTGCATATTCCATACTTATAAAAATTTTAGCAACTTATGCAGAGAAATTTACTTCCAAAGATAACTCAAATAATTGCGAGTGCTAATCATTGTGGAATCCAATTGCAGAAAACACATTGCTATTCTCTGAAATCATGGTTTGAAATTCAAAAGCATGTTATTCTTTGAAATCATGGTTTGAAATTCAAAAGCACATTCATCATATCTGAAAGTTTCATGTATTGCACTTCTATTTTATCCCAAAACTATTTTCTGCATTTTTCTCAAGTTTTTTCATTGTAAACTTTGTCTCAAACAAATCTACGGACAAATCTACTTTGTCTCTAGTTAGTCTCTAGACAAAGTAGCTCTATAAAATTCATCTTGGATAAATCTACTTTGTCTCTAGCTTTATCTCTAGTTAGTCTCCATACATAATAGCTTTGTAAAATTTGTCTCAGACAAATCTATTTTGTTTCTTGCTTTGTCTCTTGTTAGTCTATGGACAAAATATCTCTAGAGCAGCTTTAGTATTGTGATCATAACCTTCTCATAAGAACTTCAAATTACATGATTCTTAATGTGTTAGATAGATAGTTTCAAGGGCTAACATTTTTATATTGATAACGTTTTATGAATCAACCTCCTTCATGAGTCATGGGTAATCAAAGTGATGCTCTTGCTTCGAATGAATTAGCAACACATGTGAAGCTCTAGAGATAGTTATACGGTTTTAGTCATAACTTTCTCAAATAAACTTAGAATCATGTAATTCTTAATGAGTTAGAAATATTATAACAAAAAATAAAACTTTTATGTTGAACATATTTTCCAATTTTGCCTCCATCAATCCCTGAAATTGCTTAAAAGATGCCTTTTGTAATCCTCAGCATCGTTTTACAAATTTTTATGTCTACAACATAAACAAACTCGTTAAGTACAATATTGACTTGAATGTCACTATAAACCACTGAAGACAAATTAAAAGAGGATTTTAGATATATTAATTTAGGTATAAAAATAAGATATATTATGAGTGTATCAATAATTATGCCATGCAGGCACCACATACTATAACTACGCCATTCAGGCACAACCTCATACTCTTATATCACATACAACTCATGGAATGGTTCCGATCATTCACTTATCACATATAACATTCATATACTAGAAGAGAAGAATCATGGAATACTCCTTATCCCCATCAATCAACAATTCACATATTCACCTAATTATAATAGTAAGAAAACTTGGGATATTTACTATCCCTAAAATACGAATATGGGCATAATATCTAACACCAACATGGGATAGTCTTTATCCCCTTCACCTAAACATCCATACACAAAAATAATAACCATTATACCCAAAGACTTGGGATACTCTCTATCTCTTGCAAACCTTTCGTTGTACTATAAAAGATACACCGATCATTGTAATCTAAGAGATATTCATTATCCCCAACATTAATGTAATAACAAAACATAACAACATTACTTTTAGAAAAGTATGGGTTCTCCACTATTCCTAATCATACATACATGCCTGAATTCAAAACATAGGATATTCAACATCCCCCTCAAAGTACATCCAATCAGACAATAGCCTACTTACCTGCATGATGAACCATGCGTCAATCTTTATGTTCTCTGGTGTGTCTTTCCATCCATATTCCAACAGTCCTACACATCTATGATCCAATTTACATAACATTTCATTAGTCAGATGCTATGCATAGTTTTGACTTTCAATTTCCCAAACTGACATAACATCTTTACTTACATTCTTCCTATTATACAATTTATTTTCAATACTCTTAGCATGATAATAATAAATTACATCCTAAAATGGTTAATCCTTTATTTCATTTTCTTTCATGAAGACCTTAGGGGTACAATCAAACTATTATACAAAACCCTAGCAACCCAAAAATCACAATTTTGGTTGGGGAAAATGACTTACCATGAATTCTTGGCATGGCTTTCTTTCATGGACGAGAATCCAAGCTCTAGGATCCAAGTAGCTGTCTCCAATAGTTGGAAACTAGATTTTCTTTCTTCTTCCTAAATCACAACAGCTAAAACTTTGGTCTGGATTTATGGTTGACGGAATCCATGCCTATACACATTTATTCTGTCAAGGATTTGAGGTAAAAATGGCCAAATTGGGTATAGGGATGTGAGGGTTGGGCATGGGAAGAAGATTATAATGAAATGGGGCTAAAACAGAATGAAATGACGTTTAAAAACCTGTTTAGCAACTGTGATCACCGACCGGCTAGACACCGCCCCTGCCCCTTTTGTGATCCTACCCAATGACACTCGTTTAGCTGCTGTGATGCCAATGCCACTGCCTCCCAAATTTTGATTTTTGTCTCCATTTTTTGACTTGTTTTCTAACATATTTTTCAACAATTATGCCATAACTTTTTCTCTTATAATTACAACATGAATATTCCTTATAACAATGATATAAAGTGCCTAAATGTTTTGCCACATATAATTGGGAATCGAATCGTATCATCATTTGTACATACTTTTAATGTGCATGATCACATTTAACTCATCAGAAATTCATTTATATTTGTATCATTCTCACATCATGGACTCTACAATAAAACATAGAATTAAATCGTAAACATAATGACTTTAAAAGTTCAAAATGGTCCATGTACAGAATGTTCATAATGTTGTTCATAGTTCTACTTCACGACAATTCCCTTCTTTTAATGCCTCGGGCATTACAAATGCATTATTACTTCTGCATTTAACTTTGTACAAATCTGCCTCTGTAAGATGCATTCTATTATACATATTTGTATGTTATTTGGGACAATAAGTAAGGAGCTTGTTGAGTGTGTTTGTATAAGTTTGTTTATAAGCTTGGAAACCAATAAGTGTAAAGTTTGTTGGTGAGCTTGGAAACCAAGAAGTGTAAAGTTTGTTGGTGAGCTTGTAAAACCAATAGGTGTTTAGTGGAACCTAAGTGCAACAAGAGAGTTTGACTCAAAGAGTGGAGCAGGTGTCACGTTTGTGCTAAACCACTATAAAAATTCCTATATTTTGTTCTGTGTGATTTATTTCATCTATTTTTAGCACTTTGATCTTTTAATTTGGCTAAAGTTTTCAAAATCTCAATTCAACTCCCCCCCTCTTGAGCTACCTCTAGAACATGACCAGCATTTGATCCTTAATATAGTTATAGTCCTAAGGCATAAGTTAAGCCTTTTTAGGAAACTTCATAGTTTAAGATCTCGAATAGGAATTTCAATCCTAGTCAGATCTTTTGTAATCATCATTATGGTTTAATTTCATATTTAAAATGTTTTAGGTGTTATTTTAGTCAATTTAAAAGAGTTTAAGAAGTTTTGAGCATTTAAATTCATTTTCTAAAATTTTCATACACCTTTAGACATTGTGAAAAATTACTTCTGAATGTCTGAAGCTCGCACTCCATTCCATTTCAGAAAATCTAAAGCATAACTTCTTCCATCTAAAGTTATAACTTCATACCATCTGAAACCCTTTCGCATTGTTTGAACACTGTTGCATCATCTAGAACCTTAAAATCCTTAGTCTGCCATGAAGTACTTTAAAACCCTCTTCTCAGACTGGCTGAAACTCTTATCCTATAAGTCTAAAATCCTATTGTAGAAGAGGCGATTTGAGTTCCTGCTAAGTTTAAACAATCCTTTCCCACTTGAGTCTTCACTCCTACATTTACACATCAGTCTTCCATTTCCTTTGCTCAAAAAAATCTCTAAAACCTCATTCTCCTCCAAAGTCTTTCAAAACCTAAATCCCATCTGTTGCAAATGGAAAGATTGAATGAGGCAAATGTGCTAGTGGGGTTTGCATCTACTAAATTTGGAACAAGGAGATGAGAAAAAGAAGAACCAGAGGAGGTGTCTCCATCACAGAGAAGAAGATTGGACTACAATAGCACACTTGGAATAATTTTCAGAAACAATGAGACTACTTACTTTAAGTATCCAATGCAATTTAAGAAAAAGAAAGTAGTGAAGTGAAGAGTTTTTGATTTTGTATATTAGAAGAAAGAAAGCTAAAACTAGATGTAGATGGATTAACTTCCAGGGTTGGGCTAATTTCTTAAGTTATAGGGATAAATTTTATTCAAGAATGGTAAAAGCCCTAATCAGCAACTATGATTCAAATAATAGAAAGTAGTGGATAGGAGATACAGTAATAGACCTATCTTCTGAGAACATTAGGGATTGTCTAAATCTTATTGAAGTTGAGAGATAAGTAGCTAAGTGGCTTGCGACCAGAGCAAAATTGTTTTCAGAACTAGTAGGAATAGAAATTGGTGAAAAAGAAAATTATGTTCATGCTAGCCAACTAGAATTATATCTCAAGATGGCCCATATCTTGCTCATCGACAGCATTTACACAAAGATTGTTGGAAGAGATTAGATATCAGAAAGAGACGCCAAAATTTTTTGGGCATCGAAGAATGGAAAGTGGGTGGATCTGGCCCAAACCATCTTAAATCACCTATACATAGTTAAGACCATAAAAAATTCCCACTGCATTATGGAATGATCTTATCCAAATTCCTAAGGAGAGCAGGAATAAACCTATCGACTAAAGAAGTTGAAGATTTTAAAAGAACAAACATGGTGAATGAAGTTACAATGAAGAAAATTGGCTTTAAACAAATCTCTGATGGATGGATTACTGATAAGCCAAAAAATCTAGACAAGTTAAAAGAGTAAGAGAAGAAAGAGAAAAAGAAGAAGAAATAAGACAACTATCTGCTACAGGAGAAGAAAAAGTCATCCCGCCTATGAGAGAAGAAGAAATAAGAGATGTAGAAGAAAGTTCAAGGACATAAATAATAAAAAGAGAAGATGAATCTATAAGAGAAGAAGTTTCAGCACTAGCAGAACAACCAACACCTTCCACAACCAGACCATCCCATACTTTTAAACCTCCGTAGTCCTCTCCACAACCTCCCATTGACCAGCTAATTCTTCTAAATTCCTCCACCTCTACTTCATCTGATTTTGACTCTTCTTCCTCTGAATTAGATATTCTTCTATCTAGACTACCATATCTCTGGTCTAGATGACCCTCACTTCCACCAAAACCAACCACAAAACCTTCTATTCATTCACCTCGAGCAGTTCCTCCTCTTCCTCTTCCCACTAGAGCTATCTCCATCACAAATCCATCATCATCTTCCTAACCTTCTAAGTTTGTTACCTTACCCATTTCAATAGCCCCAATTCAAACCCCTTCAAGTCAGCCTCCCACACTTCCTCAACCCACTCCTCCAGCCCCTTAGAAACCTTTTAAGAGATTCAAAATGACCTTTGAAGAGGTTAAAACTAGAAAACAAATAAATGAAGCTTTTCCCTTCCTTCTCAAGTCCCAAAACTAATCTTTCATAAACCAAGACCTTCCCTTTCCAAATTTTGAAGATTCTGAATTCCTTACTAGAATCATCATGTTAAAGGATCCTCCCCATACACCCAAAAATCCCTCCCATATCTAGGTGATTACCTACCCTTGTATCTAGAAGATCCCAACACTCCTTCCTCACCTCAACCTGTCCCACAACCTTCTTCTAACCCCAAATCCATCTCTATCAAAACCTCTCCTTCTAAGAAATATCATACTGTAATAGACACATCCAATCCTAATTTTTCTATCTCCCAAAGGATGTGTATCTTGAAAGAAGGAAACTCCATATAGATGCTCTTATGTTACATCCTCCTCTTCCTTTACCAAAATTTGCAAATACAAATTATAGGGAAAGACTTACAATCAGTGTTAAACCCTCTGCTGCCCCATCCACTACTCATACTCCAACTGCTACTCCTAAACCTACACCTTACTCAAGACCACTACCAAACTTGCATCATCTTATAAACCTCCTTCCAAACCCAAACCTCCTCCTAAACCCAAATCCACAACCAAAAAAAGGCCAACACCAAGACCTCGACCTAAACCCAAACCACCATAAGAGCCTACCCCATTCATCATAACTCATGAAGAATACACTACTAGGATGATTGATAACACTCAAGCAATTCAAAATAAAGAACCTATCTATTTGCCAGAATTGCTAGATCCTCAAATTTGAGCCTGCATTCAAATTATTCAACTTACCATCTATGGCTCGCAACCACCCAAAGCCATATCCAAAGAACCAACCTTCATTCCTCCACCTCTCTCTGGAATGAAAAAAATTATGTCTATGAAACCTAGAACTCCCAAACCCAAACTTCCCACACAGCCTACCCCTCCCACGCCTCCTATCCCACCCTCTGAAGATCCTAACTTCTTTCCTCTCACCTACACCAAGAGACCCAAATGACCTCCTAAGAAAACTTAGCTCGCTGCATTATTGTTTTCTCTCTGTGCATTTTTTTTGTTGTTTTTGCTATATGGCTATCCAAATGTATGACTAACATGTTCATTGTGTTCATATATTTTGTAAATTGTGTAAATTAGTCATTCAATAATGAAATATAACTTTTGAATGTTTATCTGTGAATTTCTTCCATAGTTTTTATATATTCATTTTCTTTCCCTTGAGCATTTTTTATGATGACAAAAAGGGAGATAAATAGTGAATTATTAGAAATAAATTAGTGCACTTGATGAGAATGTAAAAAGTCATATTTTATTCACTTAATGTTTAGTCTTTTGTACTTATTTGGTTCCTAAATATACTGATTATTCTTATATTTTGATTAAGGAGACAAATGGAGTTATTAAGTACAAAAAGAAGCTAATTTGATTAATTCTGGATAGCTTTAGCATCGCTTCGTAATCTAGGAATAACTCTCTCATCCAACCTCCGATTGAAATAATTCAAGATGCTATGGAATGAAACAAAAAGCTCTAAAATTTTCGTGTTTTGAGTTTTGAGAGATAAAGACTACAACAATGATAATTAGAGTGAAGAAGTTGAATTGAAGAAGAAATAATGGACAATAAGATATGGCACTACAGTGCCAGAATATGGCGCTACGATACCAATGTAGTGGAGAAAACAACATTGTTGGCAATGACTTTTGGCACTGCGGCGCCAGTGTGTTACAAAAGATAGATTATTTTTAGCAAGTTTTTAATATTTTGCTGAAGGGCAATTTAGGAATCAATATGTCCATGAGAATTAACTCTAATTTGGGTTATTTAAGGAGGGAAAAACATAGGAAAGGGATTCTTTTAGCATGGGAATTCTTCTCTCTCTTCTCTTCTTCATTTTCTTTCTTTGAGTTTTCATGGCCCTACATGGCTAGATTTTTATACTTGGTTGAGGGAAACTAAAGCCACAGAATCAATAAACCATGAGATCTAAATAGTTTTCATTGTTTAATTTATACTTTGAATATGGAATGTTCTTTTGTGCTTATTTTCATGATTGTTGCATTTTTTGTTAGGAGGCCTACTAGTTTATTATTTGATGTAATCTACTCCTAAATTAGATATCAAATTCATAATTTTTTAATCTCCCTAATTTGTGAAGAAACTAAAATTTATTGATTTGCTGGATTAGACGTTATTAAATCTAAGGAAGAATATTCAACTAAATTAAATGCAATCGCATGTGCTTGTTTTGTTTAGCTTCACATATCTCTACAAATCTTAAAGATGCTATTAGATTAAACCTCTAGCATGTGTCTATGGTTGTTTAGTAGTTAGGGTTATGTGTATAGCATGTTTCTGATTCACTATGGTGAAGGAGAGATCGGAAAAATAGTTTCAATGGTGAATATTCAAAGTTTAAATTGATTTATATTGCATCAACGATCAGTTATGAGATTCTGGTGGTAGCTGTTGACTTGGACCGATGTTTGCTTCTTTGATTGATTTTAATATTTAAGAATTATGTTTTTACCCTGCTATTTTTGTTAACATTTCAGAAAACTTGGCTAGATACTCTCTGTGGGATTGATCCTTGCTTGCTCTACCAGGTTTTTCTTTGAGTATAAGTTTTAAATTTGGTTGCCTATGACAACACATCAAATTTTTGGCCCCATTGCCAAGGAGTAATTCTAGTTGATTTTTGTGCTCTTGTGCTCACTATTTTGTTTTTAAAATCTTTGAAAAATAATTTGACTTTTTCCTACTTTTATGGTTTATTAGAGTTCCCTTGATTGTTTATGACTATAAATTGATCTTCTAATCAGAGAGATTTATAGTATGAACTAGAAATAAAGATAACTTTGAAGAAAATGATATACCTCTTGATTTTGAAGAGGAGGAAATCATGGCCAGAAATTAAACTTTGAAAGAGCTTGCTACCCTTGATTTGAATTAATCACCCTTAGGCATAACATTTCCTATTTTAAATGCTACCACCACTTTTGAATTAAAATCTTGACTAATACATCTCTTGCCCACTTTTCATGGTCTTATAGGTGAAGATCCTCACAAGCATCCAAAGGAGTTTCATGTGGCATGTATGAGTATGAAAGCCATGGGGGTGACTGAAGAGCAAATTAAATTGAGAGCCTTTTCATTCTCTTTGAAGGATTCGACTAAGGATTGGCTCTATTATTTACCCTCAAGAAGTATTACCGCATGGAATGAGATGGAGAGATTATTTTTGGAGAAATATTTTCTAGCTTCAAGGGTAACCAACATTCGGAAACAAATTTGTGGTGTATGACACCATAATAGAGAATCCTTACACGAATATTTGGAACATTTTAAGAAATTATGTGCATGTTTCTCCCATCATCAAATTAGTGAGCAGCTACTTATCTAGTATTTCTATGAGGACCTTCTTCCCACTAAAAGGAGCATAATTGATGCTGCTAGTTGAGGATCTTTGATGGATAAAACTTTTAAAACTATAAGAAACTTAATTGTAAATATGGTAGCTAACTCACAGCAATTTGGCACTAGGCTTGACTCTCTATCAAATCCTATTAATGAGGTAAATGTTTCATCCCTTGAACAACAGATTGTAATTTTAACTTCTCTTGTTTATCAAATGGCTATATGTAATATGCAAATGGTGATAGCTTATGGAATTCGTTTGGTGGTAGGGCATCCAACTGATATGTGCCCAACTCTTTAAGAGGAGCCTATTGAGCAAGTGAATGCGATATGTGGTTTTTCTAGAAAACTACAAAGGAAGTATGATCCTTACTCCAACACGTATAACTCTGGATGGAGGGATTTTCCCAATTTTAGCTAAGGGAATCCATAAGTAAATCAGCCCATGACTCAAAATCACCCAAGTTTCCAGTAGTATAAGCAGCCATGCCCCCCCTAGATCACAACCACAGGGGCAAACTTCTAACTCTTATATGTCTTTAAAATATATTATTCTATTGCCATTAATGCTTTGTAACTTCAATAGAAAATGAAATAATTTCAACGTGAGACAAGGGCTAGCATTCAAAGTTTGGACAACCAGGTAAGTCAGATAGCAACCACAATTGGTGAGATAATGTGTGACACAAATGATTATATAGTAGGCATTCTTTTGGGTTAGAGAATTGGGAAATCATCTCATGCCATTTATTATGCTTCAAGGACTTTGAATTATGCTCATAGAAATTATTCTACCACTGAGAAAGAGCTTTTAGTTGTTGTCTTTACTTTAGAAAAATTTTGATCTTATTTGCTTGGTACTAAAGTCATTTTTTATTCTAATCATGCAGCTCTTCATTATCTGATGATAAAGCAAAACTAAGGTTAGTGAATTTGAATTGGAGATCAAAGATAAAAGGGGAACAGAAAATTATGTTGCAGATCACTTGAGTCGTTTAGTTCATGTGGAAGATGAACTTCATTCGCAGGAAATGTTTCTTGATGAGCTATTATTCTCTACGAGTATAACATTACCTTGATATCCAAATATGTAAATTATTTGGTTACTAACATGTTACCTCCTAGTTTATCTAAGGTTCAAAGAGATATGTTCAAGAGTGATGCAAAATATTATGTGTGGGATGACCCATACTTATGGAAGCATTGTGTAGATCAAGTGATAAGAAAATTTGTTCCTGAAAATTAATTTCTTTCATACTCACATTTTGTCATTCTTATGCTTGTGGAGGTCACTTTAAAGCTAAGAGGACAACGAGAAAAGTGCTAGAGTGTGTCTTCTATTGGCCATCTTTATGTCAAGATTCATATTCTTTTTATAAGTCATGTAGTCATTGTTAAAAGGTAGGTAATATATCCCAAAGGAATGAGATGCCATAAAATGCTATTTTGAGAAATTTTTAATGTTTGGAGCATCAATTTCATAGGACCGTTCCTTATATCTTTCACTTATGTTTATATCTTGCTTGCTACTGACTACATCTCAAAATGGGTGGAAGCTAAAGCTACCAAGACTGATGATTCTAAAGCTATTATAAATTTTATCAAGTTTAACATGTTCTCCATGTTTGGAATTTCAAGAGCTCTGATTAGTGATCGGGGCACTCACTTTTGTAATCAAATTGTGGAAGCTTTACTAAGAAAGTATCATGTGATCCATAAGGCATCAACTGCCTATCATTTGCAAACTAGTAGACAAGCAAAAGTATCAAATCAAGATATCAAGTCCATCCTTGAAAAGATATTTAATCCAAGTAGAAAGTATTGGAGTTTGCCTTGTAGGCATACAGGACTACCTAGAAGATGCCCATTAGTATGTCACCTAATCGGTTGGTGTTTGGAAAACCATGTCACCTTCCTCTTGAGTTAGAAAACAAGGCTTATTAGGCTATCAAGAGTTTCAACATGAATATAAATGAAAGTGGAGAACACAAGAAGTTGCAACTACAAGAGTTAGAGAAAATTCGCAATGATGCCTACTAGAGTGAAAAGATATACAAGGAAAAGACGAAGGCTTTTCATGACAAGATGA
>JAYJMB010025481.1:19013-37460 GCA_036873735.1 Pouteria campechiana
AGAGAAAATTCGCAATGATGCCTACTAGAGTGAAAAGATATACAAGGAAAAGACGAAGGCTTTTCATGACAAGATGATCTCTAGGAAGGAATTTAAAGTTAGTCAAAAAATCATTCTATACCATTCATGGTGTTGTTTGTTTCCAGGTAAGTTACGTTCTCATTAGATTGGACCTTTTGTAACTACTAATGTTTTTCCTCATGGTGCAGTTGAAATCCAAAGTTAAGTGACTTCAAAAGTTTTCACAGTTAATGGTCATAAACTCAAGCCTTTCTATGAATGAATACAAGTTGAGAATGTGGCATAATTGGATCTTGAAAAGCCATTTTACATTGATTGAAGGGAGAAGCATTGAGTCGAGCCAACGGCTATAAACAAAACATTATTTGGGAGGCAACCCAAGGGGAGTTTTGGTTTCTTTTTTTGTTTTCGTCTTATTTCTATATTTCTATTTTGTTTGTTTTTATATCTTCTTTGCATTTGATCTTATATTGGGTACAATGTAAGTTTTAAGTTGGGGGGGATTTAGGTTGTGTTTTTATTTTTATGTAAAAGAGAGAGAGAGTTGAAAATAATTTGTGGTTGTGGTTATCATGAGCAAGATTCAATTAAGCTTGAAAAAATCATAACATCATTTAATAAGTAATCTTCAAATTTGTAATTAATTAGTCTAGTTTTTTTTCTTGAGAATGCTGATGACTAAATTTCATAGACAAAAGTTGATGAGCCTTTTGATTGATACATCTATATCTGTCTCATTCTTTTCTTTCATGAGAGATATTTTTCCATGAATTTGTTTCTGTAGAACTTGCTTTAAGTCTCTTTGAGATCACATTGATACATGCATACAAGAACATAGCTAAGGCCATCTTTGTTATAAGCTACATGAGCCAAATAGCCAACCCTATGATTATTTTTTTCTTTTATTGAACCCCTTTCAACTTTATAGACTTTTATTGTGAATCCATGTTACAAGCTTAAAACTTGAAAAAATAATGTCTTTATCCCAACCATGGAGCTAGTGGAGCATTGTTCATCATTATGATATGTATGGGTATACAAGAAATAAAGTGTGGGGGTGTCAGGATTTGTGATGTGCCTATGATTGGTGAAATGGAACATGTTTTTATTCTCAAATTGTGACATATGGAAAAAAAAGAAAAAAAATTCAAGAAAAGGGGCATGTCTATACATCGTATATATACAAGGAAAGAGGTTGCTAAATGAAATGATTGGCTTTATAGGGTTTATATATTTGAGCTTGAGTTGATTTATTTATGCTTCACTAGTTTCAATAGCTTTTGAGTTACATTTCCTAATAATTCTCACATTGATCCTAAACCCTATTACAACCCTTGAAAACTCCTTATAATTTAGGTTATGCATTTAGTCCTAGTGGTGGAGAATGAAAAGATATGGAAGCTTATGGTAGATCATTTCCATTTGGATGAATTTGAGAGAAACATATACCCTTCAAACACATCAGAGTAGAGACGTATTTAGTTTAATCCATTTTCAAGAGAAAATGCTTACTAAGTAATTTTAAGTTAAGAATGCTTATTCATGACATGTTGTGAGTTTTCAAGAGTGTGGTTGTTCTTTGTTGATGATGTTGCACCCTTGATGTTTTGTTTAGGGAAAGTGAATTTGAGTTTTGCTTGAGGATGAGCTAAAGTGAAGTGTGGGGGAATTTGATGATAATGTAAAATATCATATTTTATTTCATTAATATTTAGCCTTTTGTACTTATTATTCTTATATTTTGATTTAGGCAACAAATGAAGTTGTTAAGTGCAAAAAGAAGCTAATAGGATGATTCTGGACAGCTTCAACTTTTCTTCATAATCTGGGCATAAGTCTCTCATTTGACTTTCGATTGAGATGATTTAAGATAATATTGAATGCAAAGAAAAATCTCTAAAACTTTCATGTTTCGAGTTTTGAGAGATAAAGACTACAGTAAGGATAATTGGGGTGAAGAAGCTGAATTGGAGAAGAAATAATTTTAGCAAGATATGGCGTTGAAGTACTAGTGTAGTGGAGAAAACAACATTGTTAGCAACAACTTTATGCATCGTACACCACTTGTGTGTTATGGAAGATAGATTATTTTTAGCAATTTTTTAATATTTTATAGAAGGGCAATTTAGGAATCAGCATGTCCATGAGAATTAACCCTAATTTGGGTTATTTAAGGATGGAAAAATGTAGGAAAGGGAGCTTTTTTGGTGTGGGAATTCATCTCTCTCTCCCCTCTTCTTTATTTTTTCTTTGAGTTTTCATGGCCCTATATGGCTAGATTTTTATACTTGGTTGAAGAAAACCGAAGCCTCAGAATCAATAAACTATAAGATGTAAATAATTTTCATTGTTTAATTTATACCTCAAGTATCGAATGTTCTTTTGTACTTATTTTCATGATTGTTGCATTTAATTATTAGGATGCCTACTAGTTTATTATTCATTGCAATTTATTGCTAAATTAGATATCAAATCCATAGTTATTTGATCTCTCTAATTATGAAGCAACTAAGATTTAATGATTTCCTATGTTAGAAGTTATTAAATCTAAGGAAGAATAATTGACCAAATTAAATGCAACTACATGTGCTTGTGTTGTTTAACTTCGTCAATTTCTACAAATCTTAAAGCTGCTATTAGATTAAACCTCTAGCATGTGTTGGGGTTTTCTAGTAGTTAGGGTTAATTAGATCGAGTGTTTCTGATTAACTATGGTGAAGGAGAGATAGGAAAAATAGCTCCAATAATGAATATTCAAAGTGTGAATTGATTTATACTTGCATCAATGATTAGTTGTAAGATTCTGATGGTGGATGTTGACTTCAACAAAGGTTTTCTTCTTTGATTGATTTTAATATTGAAATTTGAATTGTGTTTGTGTTAATTTCTTAAACCCCCTACCCATTTTTGTTCACATCGTATAAAACCAGGCTAGATACTCTCCATGGGATCAATCCATACTCTCTCTACTACAGGTAATTTTTCTTTGAGTATAGGTTTTAAATTTAGTTGCCTTTAATAACAAATCTGCATTCATTCAAGGGGAGTTATTAGAATATCTTTAGAGATACACTTAGTAAGGGGGAGCTATGTATTTTTGGTAGAATATTTCAGTTCCTATTCTAGGTTATGCATGTTATTTCTTTTAAAGGTAATTTACTCAAATGTTATGTCATCATCAAAAAGGGGGAGAATGTTGATTCAAACCTCCTTTACTTAGCTTGATTTTGATGATGAATGTAATTAACTAGCTAAGTTTTAATGATGAGCAAAAACATGTGAGTGAATGGTTAAGGTACTGACAATTATGTTCCAAAGTGTGTAGTGATACATGTATAAATCATATTCAGGGAAGTAACTTTAGAAGAGTGGACAGAGCATTCAAGTTCATATTAGAGACAAGATCCACCAATATCAATATTCAGAGGAAGAAAGTGTAAATGCTCTAGAAAGAATGACCCTAAACTTAAAAGAGAATTTCAGACATACAGGGACATGTTTGAAATCAAGAGGAATAAACTTGTAACAACCCAGGCTCCTGTCGAGGTATTGTCTGCTTTGGGTCATGTCCCAGGGTCACACCCAGTGCCCACCTGGACGGTTTTGTCCCATAAAAGATGCCTCGATAGATTACCATGAGCCCTCATACTTAAGCCAGGACTCCCCCTCTCATTGGGTGATATGGGATCTTACATCCCCCCCCCCCCCTAGAGGCTCTAGTATCCTTGCTGGGCACACCCCTATCAAGACTATTGAGGGTCAACTTCGATACCAATTATAACAACTTGGGCTCTTGTTGAGGTATTGTCCGCTTTGGGTCACGTCCTAGGGTCATGCCCATCGCCCAACCCAGTGCCCACCGACACAATTTTGTCCCACAAAAGGAGCCTCGCCTCATAACCTCCTCTTAGAGTACATAGTGGAAGGTATTATCCACTTTGCCACCCTTCTAGTGGGGTACTTCAGGCTCACGGTTTTGTCCCAGACTAGGGCCCTCACCCTGTCAAGGCGTGTCAACAGATTACCACGAGCACTCGCACTTAAGCCAGGACTCCCCCTCTCACCCGGGCAATGTAGGATCTCACATCTCGATCTTACAAGCTATGTCACTTTAGATGGTTCAAAGTTATTACTTTAGATAGACCAAAGTTCCAAAGACATCAAATAATGAGAACTTCCAATGAAGCACTCTCCACCATTCTAGATGTGCTGAAGTCTTGACTTCAGACAATATGAAGCTGTGAGAAACCTTCAACAATCAAAAATTTGAATGTTCATTAGAATTCAATGAACTCTGTCATCTACAATGGGAAGATTTTGAATCTCAATATAAAAAGAATAAATAGAGGACATTCAAATGGTTGGAAAATTAGTTAAGTTAGAGAGAGCATTTAATCCATCATTAAAAAGTTTTTCTTCAGAGGATTTCTATTTCACTACATTGAATCCTGATACAAGCATTCAAAGCTCATTACTTCAACAATCTAAAGTTTGAATCATCTATCCTTAAGTGTTTTACCATTATTTATTTTTGCTTTAAAGTTTACACAAACTACCTACTTAAGAGGCATTTAGTTTTGTACATCTTTTAAGATTTATGCTATAACAAGCAAGGGGCTCACTATCTAGTTTTATTATAGTAAGTAGAGAGACTTGCTAGGTGACCATAAAATTTTGTTGATGAGCTTTGAAAATTGTTATTTGTAAGAGTTTTTGGTGCACTCTAAAAACCAAGATTTATAGAGTTTGTTGGTGAGCTGATGGTTCAAATTATAATTTCTTGCAAGCGTATGAGTGTATAGCAGTATAGTGTGCAATGTAAGGGTCAATCCCATAGAAAATGACTAAACTGATTTAATTAGTTTTTGCTACTGAACTACATTATCCTTAAAATGAATGTATTTAAAGCTAATTGAATATGGTGTAAAATTGAATGGAATTCCAGAAATCAATAAATATTAATAATGTAGGGGAGATTAATAAGATGTAAGGGTCTAGGGATTCGATTTCTCCACTAAATGATAACCTTTACTATTGAAATGTTGGATTCAATGCTTATCTTGGGGTTTGTTCTTTCAAATGCTATGGTGGTTAAGGTACACACCATATGATAAACCATCCTATTTTGGTTCAATTAAGGCACACACCTTAACCATCCTTAGATAATCAATCTGACTCATAATATTGGTGATTAAGTAATAAAATGAATCAAATGATTGCAAATAACATAATGAATGAAACAAGATCATATAATCATTGATAACCAATAATCCACATAACAAAGAGTATCAAATAGGGTTACATCTTCACCCTAGAAAGAAGAATTTATTTCATAAAGGTAAAGGAAATAACTCCCTTCATCAAGCTCATCACAATGCAGAATATCATCTCCTCTTGCTCTTGTGTAACTCCTGTGGTGTTAAAATTTGGGGGAAATTTTTAGCATTTCAGTAAAATGCGGAATTGAGGTGATACATGGTGTTTCATAAAGAAATTTGTTATGGAAAACTGAATTGAATAAAGAGAATGACTTCATTAGTAGTTTTGAGTGAAATTGACCCAAGTAATGATTTTACGTAAATTCATGTATATGACTTTAATGACTAATGTAGCATGATTATTATGTGTATGTGATGTGTATGAGATATTGAATCAAAATTTTGAGAGAATTTTGGAATTTTGAACTATTGAGTGAAATGTTCAAGGTAAAAGAACTCAATAGGTGATTTTCATAAAATCATAAAAATTTTAATGAATGAATAGCCTTATATGATGTTTGAGGTGATTGAAATTTGCTCATGTGGGTATGGGTACAGTTTGGACCATGGATTTTATAAATTTTAGTATTTTGTGATATATAAAAACAATAAGAAGAAAAGAACTAAAATGGTGAAATTGAGCAAAGGCACGATTATGATCTATATGAATGACCTAATATGATTATCAGAGGTATTATGATGTGTAGGGAATCTTAGTTTAAGATTTGGGTTTAATTTGGAATGAAATTAGAATGTGGGGTCATTTATAGTAGGAAATTTAAAGAGAATTTGGTTAAAAACAATAGAATAGGTGATTTTTGATAATTGACCTCAAATGAGGTAGTTAATGGTATCTAATGTGTGGGAAGTGATTATTGGAAGATTTGAAATGTTTTATATAAAAAGGGGGCTATGGTGATCTTTTATAAGTGAAAATGCTAAATTTGAAAAAGTAGTTATTGTGATTGAATTTTTATATAGATAATGGACTAATTTGAAAGAGTATCCAACATGAAAGTTATATATAATGAAATTATCTCATCAATGGAAGAAAAATCACTCAATTTTGATATTATATGAGGATGTTATGACTAAAATACCAAAACTATTCTAGATTACTGAAAAATAACAAGATGAATGAGATGGGTCAACTTTATTGAAAATTTTAACATATTTATAGGATGATTTGGAAAATGTTGTTAAAATAACCTAAAAGTTATCTTTCCAATGCCTCAAAAATTATGTCATTTGGAAATCATATGCAAAAGTTATGCTCACAATAATATCACTATGTCAAACAGAAAGAGTTTGCCACGGCAAGGCTTTTCTCTACCGTGGCAAGCCTCCAAAAAACACAATTTTTGGCATGCAATAGGACTTTACCATGGCAAGATTTTTCCTTACTGCAGTAACACACCAAGGGTTCGCTGGTACGTTAGAGCATTAGAAAATCCAACTTTTCAAAGACTTTGCCCATTCCGTTTTCATTTGTATTTGTCCCATCTCTTCTCCCATGTCCTAAACTTCATGCTCTAGCCTTGTTTGATCTAAGTTCTTATCATTTGGACTTGGAAACAAGTGGATTTTGAGAGATTATCATCCAAGCATGCTAAGGGAAATGGGTTGTTGTCATTTGAATTGTGGAAATGAAAGAAGATTTGAATTCTTGCTAGCGGAGTAAATTAATGGGAGCTTTGACCTTAGATTCTTGTTCATGGGAGAAGACCATCTTCGAATTGCATGGTAAGTTGTTTTCCTGCATTAGAATTCATGTCTCATATTGAACTAGGGTATTGGAGTTATGGAATTTTGGGGGGGAAATGATGAATTTGGTATGGAAATCATGGGAAAAATAAGTATTGAGTTAATTACCATAAATTAGAAATGATCTAGCTATGGAAAACATGATTTTTTGCTTGTTAGGGTTCTATGAATAGTTACTTTTGGGGAATTTTAGGATTTCTATGAAGTTAGTATGGGGAAATGAAGTAATATCTGAATTATGATATTTTGGGACTTGTATAGAAAAATTTAGAACTATAAAAATGAATATTGAACTATGACTTAGTTTGGGATAATTGGGGAAAATAGTGTATGAGCTATATAAACAATCAATTAACTGAATCAAAGAGTTAATGGAGTTGTTTTAAAGATGTTTAACTATGTATCATATTGAATACATATTGATCATGTCATATAGAAGATGAATGTAGTATTGTAAACATGGTTGCAGTGAATTAATCGATTGGCTATAGTATCTGATAATTGAACTTTATTGACTTGATGTGAATTAAGCAAAGTTACCTTTGTAAATGAATAGCCTATTTGTGTGTATAGGGCAAATTGAATATAGATGGAAAGGTGCGGAGCTTGTGGCATTAGGGAAAATGATTCTTCAGTCAAGTAAGTAGGCGCCCCACCTTTGATTTGCTATATTGTATGATTGGGGACGAAAATATTATTTGATTGTATCTGGGCATGGTTGTTTTGGTTGGAGATAGTTAATATCCCATATTTGTTTAAGATAAATGGTTAATTGGTTATGATACATGGATGTAAGGGATAATATATATCCTCTGGATTGAAATACTTAGGGTTTTACTTGAGATATGGTTAAGTGATTGTTGAGGATAGCGTGTATACTCTAGTTTCATTTAGAAATTGATTTTGTATATTATATAATTGTGAATAAAATTATGAATGTAAAATTTTAAGAATTGTTGAATGTAATAGAAAGAAGTATATATGTTTTTTTGGACGTAAACATGTGACGTTCTTGATTATTGATTATTATTTTTTATTATACTTGCCTACTTACTGAGTTACCTGGACTCACACCTTCTATGTTATTTTTTCAAATGGCAGGTCAAACAATGAAGCCAAGTAAGATACTATTCAGGTTGACATGATAAAATTGGGATTGGAATCCAATTGTGTGTGTATAATTATATTTAATGAATCTAATTGATGTATAATTGGAAACAAATTATGTAATTGATATATATGGAAAAGTAGTGGTATGTCACAATAAGGTAATTTTAATTGTAGATGAATTGTATATTAATTAATTGGGTTTATTGCCATCATGATTTAACCTAGATCTTAGACTATGGGTAAGTGGATATTTGTATCAAAAAATTTTATTAATGCTTTATTTTAATCAGTGGACATGCTAGCATCGTCGACAATTCGAGGTGAAATATAGTGCAAAATGGAAGGCCGCACCTCAGAATGTTAGGTGTGACATCTTGCTTACTTGAAATCTCCCTCTTCCTCCATAAGAATCACCAAAGATACCCACCTTAGAACCCTAGAACAAAACCCTAAAATGAATAGTGTAAAAGATTTTCAAAAATACTTCTCATATTGCCATCAAAATCAGGGGACATGCTAGCTGAAATTCAACAAATTTTTAGGAGTGCCGATGATGCCAGCTTGGGGGCCACAACATTGGCCTGACTGGCCATGGGATGGCATGATGGATTCTGGAGCCGATGGTGCCAAATTGAGGCCAGTGGCACCAGATATGATGTCCTTTGAGATACTTTGCTTTATTGCTCCTTTGCATGTGTTCTTCCTCCATATCTTTGAGCTTCATCTTTTCCTTAAATTTCTCTTCTTTTCCAATCTTTCAATAACCTAGAAAATTAAATAAATTAATGTGAAATTCATCTAAAAGTAATAAGGATTCATAAATAACAAAGCTTAAAAATATATAATGTAAGTGAATAAAATTCAATTATCAAGTACCCCCAAATTTACTCATTTTCTCGCCCTTGAGTAAAATAGAAGCACAAAAATTCACAACAGACACAACAAACATCAATCTAGGCCACTAGAAAAAAAACCTCAATAAAATAGGCATGATTAAGATGAAACTATCAAGATATCACATATATCTCTCGTTTGAACCTGAGCCTCTTCTTTTCCACCTTAAATTGCATATGCATGTGCAGCAATTATAGCCATTTCAATTTACATCATTTCACCCTTAAATTCATTCAAGCAACCAAGTAATACATGTTCAATGTAAACCTTATGAATTCAAGAATTAAACTAGATAGACCAGATTAGATATGCATTTGATATTTTTCATTTTTGTAGGCTCTATTACTATCACATTCCTCATTTTTATCTTCTTTTCATGAATGTGATCTCCCATAATCCTTAGGCTATTTTATTGTCATACCCCCAAACTTATTTTCTTTTCCCCCCTTATCAACAATAAGTTTTTAATCATGTTCTTCTTTTATCTCATCTAGTGCTTGTCTCAATAATAGTTACAATGAATTCTAAAATTCAAATTGAACCATTCATACTTAGTCTCCTAAACTGATGCTAAGTATTCAAAGGCTTCAAAAGAAATGGCTATGTCAATGTGCTCAATGTGTATAAGGAATCTATAGCAAATTGACAAGGAATCAAGTCAAGCAGGCAGACAATAGTGATTTGTATCATTTTCAACTTAACCATTGTCAAATGTCGCATATATGTCATTAGTTTTTTATTATGACCCTAATCAATGCTTAAAACACACAAAACATATTTTTTTATATGATTTTAAAGACCAAGCATAATCAAATAAAGCACTAAACATAGATATTGAAACACAACACATAAACTAGACAAACACACAACAAGAACAATATGGCACAAAATATAGACTAAGCCTCCCTAGACACACAAACACAAATAAGATTAACAAAGCACCCAAACAAGACAGACAAACACATTATAAGCCAAATACCCCCAAACTTGAAAATAACATTGTCCTCAATGTGGAATAAAATAATACAAAATAAAGACTTCCCTGAAATTGATTTGATCACTTGTCTAAGTCATCCTTCCCTTCCTCAAAGTTTTATGCAAATCAGAAAATGTTGGTGAAGTGAGGAAGATAATTGAGCTAGTGCCTTGCGAATGCTGCAGCTCCAGAACATGGTAGTTAGAGCATTATTGCAGTCTACGACATAATGGAATTATTGTTGTTGCTCCTTCAGCATTTGCCACTGCCAAGATTGTATTCCCTCTATACGTGATTGTAGCTCAGCAAGAGTGGGTTCTCTAGAATAAGGTTGCATTGGTGGCCTTTGTTGAGAAGAGCTTGGGGTTGCAGATGATGTACCCACTCCAACATTTACACCAGCTGACTTTTCAATTGTATCCACAACTGCATCAGTGATTGCAGGCAAAGGGTGTTGGAGTTCTTCTTCAGCGTTGGTAGGAACTCCCACTATCAGACACAACTGAAAATGGAGTGCAAGATGTCCAAGTCCAATTGTGAGCCTCCCATTAATGAAAGATATGATGGAATGCTTAATAACTTGACCCACATTGATGGAAAATCTTGTCTGACTGGCATAATTGAGTAGAGCTTGCTCCCTTGTTACATCAGAGACATGGTTTGTTTGCAACAATTTAGTTGAGATGAAGTAGTGCCAAGCCCAACTCGTCGCCTATAAGTGCCCTATTGGGAAACTAATCATCTTATCATTCTTTATCTTCCACTTGCTACCTGATTTAGCAAGGTAAAAGATGATAGCATTACAATTTGGTCCTTCTCTACCCAAGTCGAATATTCATCTTCCTGAATATCTGCAAGTTCATATGCTTGGTTGATGGCAAATTGGTCGAAAGGCACCAGCTTCCCATGAATGAGTGTTTTTAGCTCCCTTGGGTTAGCTTTGTATTACTCTCTGACCTTTGCATAGAATTCTTTGATCATTCGCACCATTACAGTGCCAGGCTAAGCTATGAACTTTTTCCAATTTTGGACTTGAATGATATCAGCAATGGCACTGTAGGTTGTGTTGATGCCTCTCTCTTGGATCCCTTCCTGATCTACAAGTGATTGTCTATAGATGTCTTCCGCATGTGGATTGAAAAATATAGGTTCAACTTGCGTATCAAACTCTCTTGTTCTCCTTCTCTTTGATGGTCTAGTAGAAGTGGATTTCTTGGGAGGCATGGTGAAAAGAACAATTTTACAAAGGTTCTCTTAACCTAATCAATACAAATCCACTTCACTGAGAAGTATCAATAAGAAAAAGCAAGAAATTCATGCATACACCACTAAAAGGGGTCCCTTCTTTCATTAAGGCAATTCCTCAAAAGGTTAGCATGCACTTGAAATTTTCTCCAAATTTGCCTTAATGGGGCTTCAAATTGCACTTCAATACACAACCACTCTTTAAGCATACACCCTTGCAACACTTGCCATAGAGAAACCCCAATCATACTACCTCAAGCAATTCATCGAACGCCTAGTGTGCACTATGACAAGATATCTCCCCAACACATGAACCCATTTCCATTTTGTCATAATCCACCAAAGATATGATGAAATCCACTAAAAATATGATTATAAGAAGGTTGGAGTGAATAGAAATGACTTACACCTGAATGCAAGAGGTTTCTTCTTGAAACCATCCAACCCAACCTAGAGAAACGAGTGAGGAAGATGATGAATAGTGGACTTGATGAGGTGAATCCAAAGATGTTGATGGGAGAAGGAAAAGCTTTGATGATGAACTTGAGTTGATCAATGCAAAAATTAGGTTTAGAGTTAGAAGGAGATGGTTTTGGAGAGAAGGAAAAAGTGTAGGGTGAGAGCACATGAAAGGGGAAAGGAAATGGAGGGTTTAGGTTTGGTTTTAGGCAATTTTCACTTAAAGGATGATTTAGCACTAGTGGCGCCAGAATGGGTACCGCAACATCGAGCAATCTACCACTTATGTTTTGCAAGAAATTTTTGGTGCTAGCAGCGCCCAAATTTGGGCCGCAGTCCAAATCACACTGCCACTAAGCATTGTCCCAATTTTCCTACGCTAATAGTGCCCAAATTGGGGCTGTGGCGCCAATGCTGCTAGCTCCATTTTGATTTCCCAATTCTCCTTTGCACATAAGTGGATTCCTTACCCTAAAAATTGCTTTCTTTTGCTCCTGTATTCTCAAACTCATGTACATATTTTGTTAAACAAAAAACTATTGGTCCCATGTGGATGAATAGCTCAAGAGGGGAGTCGTGAATTTAGCATATAAAAATTATGGCCAAATAAAACTTGATGAGCTAAGAGAAAGTGGTGATGTGGTATATATGTAATTTTCATATTTGATTGTATGACTGCTTCAATTTCAGGTTCAACTTTTCTTAGCTATTCTTATGACAAACAAGTTGTAGTGTGTGTGTGTGTGTGTGTAAATGATAACATTATGCTTGATGAAATGATGAAGCATATAAAGCAATTTCTCAAGCAACTAATGAAAATAGTGAGGTGCATAAAAGATAGAACAAGTAAGCAAACACACAAACAATATAATTTTTATAATAGTTTGGGAACCCTGTCCCTACATCCACTCTTCCAAGGGCACAAACTCATCATGCCTTGGGTTCCACTATATCCCTTCTAATGGAAGTACATTAGTGTCCCCGACACTCTTCTAGATTTAAGCTTTAGCGGGTGTGAACAAGTGTCCCCGACACTTATTCTAGATTCTAGCTCTAGGGGGCATAAACACAAGTATCCTCGATACTCTTTTGGTTTTACAAGTTCACCAGGAAACTAACCTATTTCAAAGATCACAAGCAAACTTAATAGTTTTTCCGAGCTCACTACCAACTCATATAATGTAGTTTTCATTAGCTCACCACAAACTCACATAGCTAAATTATCAGCACTCTTTTTGCACATTACATTGTCTCTTTTCTTAGGCTGGTTTGTATAGAGATTAAGGTCATAAATTAAAATGATATCTCGTTGAAGCTCATTAGATATTAATGCTCCAGGTATATGATTATGATAGAACGTTTTAGGCTCATTATCCATTAGTGCAATGGAGATTGATTATTTAGGAGGAAGCATTGTCTATTGAGAGAAATGCTCCTTGTTTATGCTTTATTTTTATTTTTCTTTCAGCTTTCTCAACCTTCTTTATTATTGCTGCATTACCTTTATATTGCTTCAGAAACATCTGCATGTTGGAGTTACTTGGCTTTCTATTTACTTGGCTTTCTATTAATGTTGAAGATCATTCTGATTTCTCTCGTTGGAAAGCTCTCTTCTTGAGAAACTCACTCATAGTTGGAAAGCCTGTAGTGCCGACTTTGAAGAAGGTGCCTTTTCATTTTTAGCAGACACTGAATGAAGACTTTTCTTGGTTGACTGGCTCATTTATTATTATGAAAAGACACTCATTAATCCTAAAGGAACATAGCCTTTAAAAGTTGCAATCTTTAGAATGCAGACTACATTTCTTTGAATTTCTTTCCATCTTCAGCTAATCTAGAATTGTCCAGTCTGCTTTATAAAATTTGCTTTGAACAAGATCTTGACCAGAGAGTGTAGTCAGTGATTTCTAGCATCAATGGCTTCTACTCTTCATGATATATCATAATTTATCTGAGGACTTTGTCACTTGAATTTGCCCTTTGTAAATAATAGACAAAGCAACTCTGAGTAGATCCATATTATAGACTACTTCATAATTGTCAGAAACCTTTGTAGTAGTTTACTTCATCTTTTGGTTTGTCTATTATAAGCTATAGTTAAATCATATAAGCACAAACGAAGTTTCTCATCTTCATTGTTCATCAGATGATGTTCTTTTGATAGATGACGTTTCCTTCATTAGGTGAGGTGGCTTTGTCTGTTACTTTGTTTATAATAAGTGGCAGATGATCTTTGTGGTGCGGACAGAGCATCTTCTTAATAGACAAAGTATCCTTTACCAGATAAAGTTTTCTTCTTCTCAACCAAAGTATCTTTGTCTGTTGTAAGTGGTAGACAATTCTTCTTGATAGAAAAAGTATCTTCCCTGATAGACAAAATGTACTTTGTCTATTGTTTGTCTGTTAAGATTAGCAAATGAAGTTTTAGCCCATAAACAAAGTCTTCCAAATGGTTTATCCATCATAAGTGATAGATGAAGTTATGGCAAGTAGATGAAGTCTCCTTCTTCTCTTATATGATGGTTGTCTGTTAAGTTATAGATGACTCGTTAAGGCATGGATGACTTGCTTCTTTAAAGATTGTCTAACGAATTTGTTTGTTATTAGTGGTAGACAACTCTTGTAGTTGAAGACGGCAGACAAAGTTTTTTCTTTAGTTGTTATGCCACTTCTTCTTCATCTTTTATATTTTCATAGATCGCAGATAGTGGCCTCTTCAGTTTTTAGATGAGCTTTACATGATAGACAAATGCTTGAGTAATTTTGTTTCCATTTTGGCTTCTTCATTTGTCTAATTTTTGCTTCATTTGGTCTCTTCTTCTGCAAACCAAGTTCATTTTTGTGTTGTGGACAAGTGTTGATTATAATCAATTTTTCTGTCTTGTCCGTGGAACGATTTGTCTAAATCTTCTTAAGGTAGATGCTATCTAATACTAACTTTATTTGTAGATAATTTGCTTAATCACTCATTGAGGCTTGAGCTCCATGACTACAAAATTACTTGATGACTTCTTTTCAAAGTTTTAGTGTCATACTTTCTGATCATTCTTATCTTCTTTCAGTCAGTGGATTGTGCTTGCTGATGCGTTCACTGTGTATGTTGTCCACTATATTTAAATTGCTTCCCTATATGTTTAGACTTGTTTTTGCAAAGCTGGGGAACATAGTTGTTAGTACCACATTTGTTTGCTCATAATCAAAACTTGGCTATTTGCCATATTCACTATTAGTTCAATAAAAACAACTATTAAATTTGTGAGGCAAATGCAAAACTAAAGGTGCAATTTAACAACCTAAAAGTCCTCTCAAATCTAACTAAACTAATGCCACTACTACAACTAGCATACTTCATCATTGCAAAAACATCACTACGTCTACAAATTTAAAATAACTAAAAAGTAAATAGCTTGGGTTGCCTCCCAAGGAGCGCTTTAATTAATGTTTGGGCAAGATGAACTCCCTTTTTTACAAATTTTCAAATTCACACACTTCATTTAGGTGCATTGGCAAGCCATCCCTATTGTATCCCTTAACTCGATGACCATTAACTTTGAAAGTGCTCCCATCTTTTGGATTCTTCAATTCAACAGCTCCATGAGGAAACACCTGTGTTACCAGGAATGGACCGACCCAACGCGACTGTAGTTTTCCTGGAAACAAATGCAAATGTGAGTCATAGAGCAAAACTTCCATTCCAGGATCAATAAATCATTTATGAATTATTTCATCATGATATGTGTTGGTTTGCTCCTTGTAAAAGTTTCCATTCTCATATGCTTTATTTCTCATCTCCTCAAGTTCGTTAAGTTGAAGTTTCCTCTACTCTCCCGCCTTCTCCCAGTCACAATTCAGATTTTTTATTGCCCAGTACGCATTGTGCTCCAACTTAATAGGCAAATAACATGCTTTCCTAAAAACAAGTCTGTAAGGACTCATTTCGATTGGGGCTTTGAAAGTGGTCCTGTATGCCCATAATGCATTATTCAACTTGACTGCTCAATCTTTCCTTAAGGTGTTCACAATCCTCTTTAGAATTGCTTTAATCTATCAATTACTGACTTTAACTTGCCCTGATGTTTGTGAATGATAAGGTGTTGTAATGTTGTGAGTGATGTTGTACCTTTTCAACATAGCTACAAAAATCTTATTACAAAAGTTCTCCTATCACTAATGATTGCCCTTGGAGTGCCAAACCTAGAGAAGATCCCATCTTTCAAAAATCTAAGCATAACATTAGCATCATTAGTTTTAGTAGCCATTGCTTCAATCCACTTAGACACATAATCTGCAGTAAGCAAAATATACAAGTACCCATTGCCATGAAATCAATGTCCTATACATTAAATAGTTCAACCACGAGATTACCTATAAGAGGCATCTCATCTCTCCTTCCAATGTGCCTTATTCTCTAGCACCTGTCAAACATTGCACAAAAGGTATGAGTATCATTAAAAATAGTTGGCCAGTAAAAGCTAGATTGAAAAATTTTGAGAGCAGTTTTCTTCCCTCCAAAATGTCCTCCATAGCTAAATGTGTGGCAATGTCTTAGAATGCTTTACTTCTCATCTTGCGGTACACAATTCTTGATGCTTTGATTTGGACATAGTTTGAACACGATTGTGTTATCCTAGAAGTAATGTCTCACTATTGGCAGCAATTTCCTCTTTCCCCGTGAATTCAACATAGGATTAAAAACTCCTTTAACTAAGTAATTCACACTATTAGCATACCAAGGTTCACTTCCCTTTACAGAAAATAATTGTTCATTCAAAAAGATCTCATTGATTGGAATGTTCTTCTTGCCTTTCTCTTGCTCAAAATCACTTTCTTCCACCAACCTAGACAAATGATCAGCTACAACATTTTCATACCCTTTCTTATTGTTGATTGTTAGGTCAAACTCTTGCAAGAATAAGATCCACCTAATTAACTTGGGCTTGGCATCCATTTTCATAAGGAAGTATCTCAATGCAACATGATCAAAATAAACAATTACCTTCGAACCAATCAACTAAGAGTGAAACTTTTCTAAAGCAAACACAATTGCAAGCAATTGTTTTTCAATGGTGGAATAGTTCAATTGTTCTTCATTCAGAGTTCCACTTGCATAATGAATCACATGAGGTAATTTGTCTATTCTTTATCCTAGGACAACATTGACAGCAAAATCCGATGCATCACACATAAGCTCAAGAGGAATGGACTAATCTAGAACTGCTAAAATTAGAGCCAAAGTAAACTTTTGTTTCAACGTGTTAAAGGCAACAAGGCATTCCTCATAAAAACAAAAAGCTACATCTTTAGATAATAGGTTACAAAGTAGTTTAGAAATTTTTGAAAAATCCTTTATAAACCATCTATAAACACCTGCATAACCAAGAACACTTCGAACTCCCCTGACTGAATTTGGGAGAGGTAACTCGGCAATTAACTCAATTTTTGCCTTGTCCACTTCAATGCCTTTAGTTGAAATAATGTGTCCTAACATAATTCCCTACTTGACTAAGAAATGACACTTCTCCCAAATTAGTGTCAAATTTATTTCAATACACCTTCTAAGCACCAATCTCAAGTTATTAAGGAAATCATCAAATGAATGTCCAAAAATAGAAAATCATCCATGAACACTTCAATAAACCTTTTAATCATGTCAGAAAAATGGACATCATACACCTTTGAAAGGTTTTAGGGGTATTGCATAAACAGAAAGACAACCTCTGATAGGAAAATGTTCCAAAAGGGTAGGTAAAAGTGGTCTTCTCCTGATCTTTTGGGGCAATGGGAACTTGATTATAACCTGAAAGCTATCTAGAAAACAATAGTAAGTATGACCTCCTAATATTTCAAACATTCGATCATTGAAAGGGAGAGGAAAATGGTCCGTTCTTGTGGCTGCATGGAGTTTTCTATAATCAATGCACATCCGCCGCCCTGTAGTCATTATCATTGGCACCAATTTATTATTATTATTTTTAACAATAGAAAGACCAAGTTTCTTTGGTAGCATATGTACTGGGCTTACCCATTTATTGTCAAAGATTGGGTAGATAATACATGCATCCAATAATTTGATCACCTTAGCTCTAATAGCTTCCTTCATATGCGGGTTAAGTCTCCTCTAAGCCTCCTTGGAAATCTTTGCATCATCTTCCAACAAGGTTTTATGCCTGCACACAGTGGAGCTAATTCCTTTGATGTCTGCTAAGGCCCGACCTATAGCCCCTTTGTGCTCTCTCAAAACATTCATTAACTTGTATTCTTCATCCACAAATAAGTCAACAACAATTATAAGTGGAAGAGTATTGTTCTCATAAAGAAATATTTACTTCAAGTTTTGAGGTAATTGCTTTAATTCTAGTTGAGGTGATGTAGCAATTGATTGTTCCAATTTTGGGTTCACATGTAATAACCCTTCTTTGGAAACTTCCTCTTCTCTGACTTGCTTTGCACTATCAAGTTCTTCTTTCAACTTTTTTATTTCTTCATCTTCGCCCACATCTACAATGAGCAACAATTCTAGTTTATTGGTTGTCTCCTACTGTACAAAAGTGGATAATACAAGTGAGTCCAATTCATCAACTTGAAAACCGCTACTAGGATCTGAAGGTAATGATAGAGAATTATAAACAAAAAATTCTACATTTTCACCCAAGATAGTCATTTTCAACTTATCATTCTGCATATCAATGATTATCTTAGTTATTACCATGAATGGGCATC
>JAYJMB010025492.1:0-38989 GCA_036873735.1 Pouteria campechiana
TATATTTAGGAATCAAATAGGTGCAAAAGATGAAGTATTAGGAGAATAAAATATGACATTTTGCATTCTCATCAATAGTCCCAACATTTTATTTTAAATCTAAGATAGGCAGTAAATTTTCATTTATATGGTAGGAGATGATTATTAGCATTCTAAATGCAATATTTTCAATCTTATTATATAATAATTATTAGCACTCTATTTGGACTTAAGATAAAATAATATTAAGATATGTGTCTGATTGATTTTCACATTACATGCAATGAAACATGACTTCGAAAAGCATCATAACTTGTAGAAGGCAAGAAGTTAGATAAAAAATATATGGCTTGTGACATAGGAAGGTTTAGTACTTTCTTAATGAGCATAATTGCTCAATCATCTAAAGAATGCTATAGTCCAACCTGAGAAAGTCACTATAACCCAACATCATCATGACTAACAAGCCCATGAAGTAAGGTATAAAAAGGATGTAGAGCTCTCTTTTACCTTATTCAATTACATGTAAGATGATTTGATTATGAAATTGAGCATCTGTCATTGTTAAAGAAATGAGGGATCAGTTGCAAATAAATATGGTGGTACAGCAACTAGACTACATACTTTGACATTAAGGTTCAATTAATATATGGTGAACTTTAAACATTCAACAGCTGAGCATCTTAGGATGATGCCGGCAATATAAGAGAAATAAAAGCAGTTAGTAATAATCTCACTGATGAGTAGCAAGTTCTAGTAGTTATAAGATTCTTAAATGAATATTCACGAAATCAATTAAAATTTGTGCTCATGCACAATGAGGGAATTAAAAGCTTTTATAATATTTCTTGTTATCTAGAGTGTAGAGCAAAGTATATAGATACAAACCGTGGTGCTGCCTTTGTTGCTCAAACTGAACAATATAGGGGATATAAACCCCATTGCAAAGGTCAATATTGAGGAGCTTAACATGGAATGACAAAGAAGCAAATTTCTCAAGATAAGAAAATCATCTAGTGTTATAGGGCAAAGTGTGTAGGAACAAAGATAAAACCAAACTCAAATACTATAGTTGCAGACAAAAAGGTCACTTTGCTTGAGAATATTCCAAGTAGAAAAAGGTGCATTCAATCTTGATCCTATAAAAATTTTAATTTGTTTACATATGTTTGTGGCTCATTCTCTCCTTGTCTAGATTATAGATACAAGAGCAAACAAACACATAACATGTGATCATGTTAGATTTGAAAATTATCATCGGATCCTAGTATGTAAACATTATGTTGTGGTAGAAAACAAAGCACAAGAAGAGGTTATAGGAGTTGGAACTTATCAACTCAAGCTACATAATGAGTACACTCTACTCTTATATATCCTTCATGTGCTCATGGCTCAGTACAATCTACTTTCAGTTCTAATACTTATGAAATTAGGTTTTTCTTTTCAATTTAAGGGCATGAGTTTGTCCATTTACCTTGACAAAAATTTTATTGCCATGGTCATCTAAAAAATGATTTGTTTTGCTTGATTTAAAAGCAGAGTTTTATGGCAATTATGTAACTTATATTAGTTATTCTTCCTTTTCTTCTATTCTTGATGTTTCATTTGAATCCATTAAATGACATAGTAGATTAGGACACATTGGATAAGATAGGATAAACAGATTAGCTAGAGAAAGGCACTTGGGCTCTTTTGCTAAAGTAAGCCTACTAATATGTGAGCTTGGTTTGGTGGGCAAAGCATGTAGAAAGCCTTTTGGTTGGCTATACGAGTCACTCATCCTCTATAATTAATTCATTTTGATATTTTGAAATTTATAAATGTTAAAACATGTCATGGTGCATCCTAACTTATAAAGTTTATATAAGGTATGGCTTACTGAGTTAAACTCAATCAGTTTTGTCTTACTCTTCCTAAGCTTCTTTTAAGTAATTAAAAGAGTTGAGTCCTTCACTAAGTCCAAAACACCTAGCATACTTGGTTCCATTGTTCTCAAGCTTCTCTCAAGAATATGAGATAACCAAATTTACTAAATTCCTAGTTTATCTGGTCCCATTATTCTTAGACTTCTTTATGAAAAATGAGATAGCTAAATTGTTGAGTCACTGAGTCATGACTCATTGAATCACAACACGACTCAACTCGTTCAGTCACAACTAGACTCGGTCTAAATTACTCATCCTTTCTAAGCTTCCTACAATTATAAGGAGGGCTAAGCAACTCAAACACCTTTTTTTTAATCTCTTTTAGGTCTAAACATAAAGAGATTAACCTGTCTTGAATCATGCCTAAGATAAACCAATGAGAATTAAAATATTAAATACCCTATTATTTAGGTCAACTCAGTGTCTAGCAATCCAATCTAAAGCCATGTCATTCTCTCGTCCATTAGCTTGAGGTGATCAATAAAATGTTAAGCCATCGCAATGTGTATGGTGACCCCATTGAAGCATACCCACTCAACGGAAAGCGGTCTTTTTGGATCTCTAAATGCATTGCACTTTTCCTTTTAATTGAGAATTTTCTTTCTTTGTGAAGATATAATTAGAACCACTTGTGGTCTGAGGTATAAATATTTATTTTTTAACGTATACAAACAAGTATAATTAACTAGAAACAATAGAATAAAAATTATTTCACACGTTTCGCAATTACACAGATATGCATTGTTCTATTTTCATTTTTTTCTTGTTGTCTTCATATAGATAATCTCAATAATAAATTCATTGAAAGTATAAATGAAAATAATAAATAAAATTAAAATTAAAATTATTATATAAAAAATACATGATTAATAATAGAAAAACATATGATAGGTTTTTATAAGTAGGTTAATGTAAATGAAGGAAGTCTTTGAAAACCCTAATAGTCTAAATATACCAATTGGTTTACTTAGAGTAATTGGTGCCTATCTAGTCTTGGGTAAAAGAAAATAAAATTTTATATCAAGATTTTTTTGTTTTACTTAGAAAGTGATATTATAGTATATTTTTTAAATAACTCTAACTAATTTTTTTTAAAAAAAATATTATCATTATATATTTTTCAAAATAAATTTATGACATATGCTATCATTTTCATTTATTTGACTTGATTTTAAATAGGAAAAAATTTGAATACAATGGAAATTTACTATATGCATCTCTCTTAGGACATGTTTCTTGCAAATGCAACTCATGCTTAGAAATAAGTTTTTAAAAATTTGTTTCATTAATATGTCTTTACTTGAAATTTATTGCAAATAATGTACCATATATACCATAATTTACATTTAATCCTTTGAATAAATGCTAATAATAAATGTCATAGAATGAGACCGAAATTGGCAAGCCAGTCTGCTCAATTTCAAAAACATGGATTTGGCTTTAGAAGTTGAATTTGTGATTATAAATTTTAAGAAAATTAAAATTATTTATAAAATTTGTAACATTATAATTTTTAATGTGGAAAACATTTGCTAAATAAAAAACTAAGATCACTTAAAGTGGACCACTGGCTAAGGGAATGAAGTTTAATGTCTTCCTCATTGAAATTATCTGCAAACAATCGAATTTGTATTTTATTAGATATCTCATCTAACTTTTTGAATATGTTTTTTAAAATAAAAGAATAAAAATTAAAATTTTTATCTATTTTTAAATGATTTACATGATGTTTTTACTTCTAATTATTTTATTTCTATCCTTTTCTACTAATATATAATTTATTTCATGGAGCCACTCGTATAAGGTGGATTGTGTGTAACCCCATGCACATGATTTTTTTAAGATGGACGATAATAATAAGATTTTAAATAATAACTCTTATTATTACAAAGATTATGACATAAAAATTAATTATATATTAGTAAAAAAGATAGAAACTGAATAATTAGTAATAAAAACATTCTAAAAATGAATAATTTTTTTCTTTTATCTACTTAGAAAACATGTATTCAATAAGTTAGCTAATATAATAATGCAATTTGAATTCAATAGGTTGCTGATGATTTCAATTGTGAAAAAATTAGATTTCATTCCTTCATCCTGTAGTCTATTTTAGTCAATTTTACTCTTCAATTTAGCTGGCTACACATATTTCAGTGTAGTTGGTGTGGTAGCTGTGCGATGGAGCAGGCATCATCTGAGCCGTAGAGCGGGAGCTGCGAGTGAGGGAGGGAGAATGATGTGTAGTTTTTGGGCAAAACTTTGAAAAGGACGAAAAGACGATAGCAACTGCTTCCCATCTCCCGCCCTGTCTGACTTGCTTCCCATCTTCCCCAATCGGACTTCCCATCTCCCGCATCTCCCCTAGTGATGTAGCTTCCCGATGCAGAGAGGTCATCTCCCGCATCTCCCCTGGGGACCCATCTTCCTGACTCAACAGTGCATGGGGGAACTTGCGATATCTTCCCACCTTCCCCACCACCTCCACCATCAGTCGCGTCGGAAGATCAAGATCTAGAGACACCTTACTCATCCAGGCAATCTGACATCCCCAATCACCTCCACCACAAGCTGTGTTGGGAGATCGAGATCCAGAGCATTCTTAGCCACCACAACGTTCTCCATCCCTTAGTTATCCTAGGGTTGTGAAATTAATAAACAAATGTATTTCCTTGGTTTATCTAATACAATTGTTTTTATTTTCATGTTTGTTCTTTAACTGATCAATTTGTTATTTTTATGCAAAGTGCGTTGTTACAAGCTATTGAAGCTTTCTTTGTTTTTCTTTCCTTGTGATTTGTAAAGTTGGTTTCTAATCCTATATAGTAGAAAAGTCCATTCGTGGAGCTTATAACTTCCATACAATTTGTTGTTGTAATGAAATGAACCTTTTTAGATGTCTGCTTAGAGTTCTATGGATAAATATGCATAGGTCTTCATGCTAAGACAATAATCCTCATTTAGCAAGTTAGCGCCACGGCACACACTACAAATGTCGCGACACCTGAACCACTTTAAAATACATCTCCTCCTTAGTTGGAACTTGGGATGGAATACTTATTCTAATATCTAAATAAAAATTTATATATTATGCTATTATTTTGTTACATTTGCTCAAAAACATATTAATTAATCATAATCATTCATTTCATTTCTGTACTAAAAGTTATAACTAAAAAAAAAGGAATTTAGCTTATTTCAGAGCCTACGAAACCTCATTTTAGAGCCTCTGAAGATCGTATATATCTCAAAGACATCATTTTGGCACCTCCGAAACCTCATTTTGGAGCCTCCGAAGATCACATGTATCTCAAAGACATCATTTCAGAGCTTTCAAAACCTCATTTCGAAGCCTCTAAAGATCGTGTGTATCTCAAAGACCTTATTTCGAAGCCCAAAACCTAACGATATTTCAAAAATTCTATCCTCTAAAATCATAATGATGGATCATCTGAAAACATCTAATTCCTTTGAAAGTCGATTCCATTTCATAAACCATCCTTTCGAAGCCTCCAAATCCTCCAAGTTTGCATAAAAAGAGGTATCCAAGGATTATGATAAAACCCTCCAAAAACCTAAAATGGTTTTCGAAGCCTTCGAAAGTTGATTCCATCTTTTTGGAGCCTCCAAAGCCTCCAAGTTTGAATTAAAAAGGGGCATCCAAGGATTATGATAAAACCCTCCAAAAGCCTAAAATCGTCTTTTAAGCATTCGAAATTCCTTCTTCAAGTATCCAAGATCCCATTTTAGAGGAGACAATCCATCTTCTCGCGAAACTCAAAATTGGTTTTGTAATATATAACAGAGGGAAAAAAATGGAACAAAAGAGATTTGTCATTTGGAATGAATTAAACAATTTCTATTTTTATTGATATATTTGATTAATTACACTTGCTGTGTATACATTAGAAAATTGCATATTCACATCCCAGACCATAAGTGGTCCTAATTACATCTCTATAATGGGAGAAAACTCTTGATTAAAAGAAAAAATACAATATATTTAGAAACCCAAAAATGAAACACACACTCTCCCTCTAAATGAGTGTGTGTTATCTTTGGGGTCGCCGAGCATATTACGATTTGGCTTAAAATTTAGCAGATCACCTTAAGACTGGGTGATTTATATTATTTAAACTGTAAGAAATCATAGAAATGGTAGTTGGTTTGTGACCCAATTGGTATATCCTGGGAGGACTTAGGACCGGTTGATCTCTATTGTATTTAGACCTGAAAGAGACTAGAAGAAAATAGATAACCTAGGATTAGCTCAACTTTCTCACATTGCCCATGAGAAGCTTAGAAAAAGTGGGCTAGTTAGACAGGGTTTAGCTTGGCTCTCTCAATTGCCCATGAGAAGCTTAAGAAGAGTGAGACCAGGTAAACTGGGTTTAGCTCAGCTTTCTCAATTGCTAATGAGAAGCTTAGGAAGATTAGGCTAGGTTAACTAGGTTAGGTTGATTTGAAGTTATTTTGCTAAGTTTTGACTTGATGAGTCATGATTCACTGAGTCGCTAAGTCATGACTCAGGGACACGGTCTTGGACTTAGGTTGTTGAGTGGTATTTGCTAAGGTTTGACTCAGTGAGTCCCGACTTAGTGAATCGGTCCTAAACTTAGGCTTTTTAGTGATTGGATAAATGATATTTACTGAGGTTTGACTCGGTGAGTCATGACTCAGTAACTCGGTCCTAAACTTAGGCTTTTGAGTGGTTGGATGAGTGATATTTGCTAAGATTTTACTCGGTGAGTCATGACTCAGTGACTTGGTTTTAGACTTAAACTTTTGAGTGGATGGATGGATGGTGTTTTTCAATATCTCATGGAAAACTGGAAGCGAGTGATCTCTACTTTTAACCTATGAGAGATCATAGAGTCGGGTAGCATGAATTAAGCCTAATTACACTATGAGTTAATTAAGCCTAATCATGATTAGTACTAATGATAATAATTAGTACTAATGTTAATTCTTAATTAATTTAAGATAATGTCATCATCTCTTTAGTTTATGGGGTTGTTTCCAAGGCAACTTTGCCAGTTACAGGGTTTAATTAGTGTTTAGACAAGTTTTAATGTGTTTTAAATGTTCAATATGACATTATCTTATTATCCATTAATTATGTGGGATCCACCATTACCATAGTGTGGGTGGGATCCATGTGTGTACCATGGTGGGGCCATGGCAGAGGGCCCTCAGGCATTAAGAGAAATTACTAGTGGCCAGCGCTAGGGGAGGCACCTTCCTCTTGGAGAGTCCACCGTCTTCAGCCAGAAAAAATTCTCTATATCTCTTAAGAAGAGGGAGGGGGTATTTATAAGTTTGAAGCCTATCTTCACATTCAGGGGTAGTTGACGAATGCCCACCTCCTCTCATGAGGGAAATTTGGGAAATGGGGCTTGCCTTCACCTCTAGGAGTAGTTTAGGAATGTCCACCTTCTCCCATGAGGGCAATTTAGGAAATGGGGTCTGCCTTCACCATTGGGGGCATTTTGGGAATGCCCACCTTCTCCATTGAGGACAAGTTGGAAAATGAGGCTTATCTTCACCATATGGGGCATTTTGGGAATGCCCACCTTCTCCATTGAGGGCAATGTTGGAAATGAGGCTTGCCTTCACCATTGATGTAATTTCTATGTATGGATTGAAAAAATAAACATTTATCCCCCAAATACATCAATTGAAGTATTTAATTATCTTGGGTTTTTATGCCACCGAATTTAATTAATTACATGCATGTCTAGATAGCTACCGTGCAATTAAATTACATGTTTATTTTTCTCATGTTTTGCTCACCACAAATAAATTCTAGGTAATGCAATCTTTTGCACTCCTCTTGTAATTTGGAATTGGCCTAGATAAGTCAACTTCATAGTGTGCCACATCCAATTCTTCATTTTAGCTCACGTTTCAGAGTGGGCCCTATGTTGCATGACTTTCCAAGGCACTTTTACAATAACATTTATTAAGTAGCCTTCAAAGTCCAACTGATGTGAACTTGTGTTACATCATTTGACTTTTTTCCTAGCAGAAATGTCATCAACTCATTTGTTCTTGGAATCATTCACTATAACACTCTTAGCCATCCACACTCACTTACCCCTAATTATGGAAGGGGCCATTCAATATCCTACAATGTGTCATGGCTAGGCTTTGAACCATTTTGGATGGCTTTGATTTTATTCATCTTCCTTACTTGGATTGCATGATTTAATCACGCAGATGCAACCTCCTTCACGTCTCCTCTTGTGTTAACTGCATAAGTTCCATCAGTTGGAGCTGCACGTTTAGCAGTGGCGTCAAAGAGTTAGAATTGATTCATAGTTAGGAGTGGTGTTGGAGATGTGGTGTCAATTGCGAAGGTGAAGGCGCTCACCTACATGCATAATTAGAAAGGGCCTACCCGAGCAGATTTAAAGTATTGGAATTTGCCTGCACAAGTAAAGGGATTAGAGTCTACCTGTGTGATCAAATGCTGAAGACCAGATTGAAAACATCTTTTGTTATACAATCTACTTCAGTGAGGACAGCCCTTTGTTTGGCAGTTTAGTTCTCATGATCATATGTTGTTCACTACAAATTATACCACAAGTGCACGGCATCAAGTTTTATAATATAGTAGTAAGAAAGTATCATCTCCACAGGGATTGTGTATTCCAATTGATCACTATCTATTGCAATGAATAATCCCGATTTTATTTGAAAAATCAATTAATGTGAATTTAACTAAAAAGTAGAAATAAACAGACTTTCAAATGGAAGATCAAGATAAAGAGCTCTAAAGGATTGACTTCACTTGTGCTTTATCATAGTGCTCTTAACTCGTAATACATTGATCATTTTATAAGTTTATAAATCAAGAATGGTAATTTACTTAAGTTCGTCTCCCAAATGCTAAGCTAAGTATCTTCTCTCTACATTCCAATTTTGATATCTCTATGAAAATAGGAATATAAATAATGCATTATATTTTGTGCTTCTTTTAAATGATCTCATAAAACCTCAAAGCTCTCCCGAGTCATCTAGCATCTAATGTTATGATGCCTAGATCATATTTAAGTTACCTCTTTCAAGTGTCAAATCTCAAATATGTATTCATTTAATAAATGAACAATAAACTGAAAGCATTAAAAGTAAAGCATCACAAATAAAGCATTAAGAACTCTCAATCATAAAACTCATTAATCACACCATAATGTCAACATAAGATCCATCTCCCCTCTAGAAGGAGGAGTTTAGCTACTCATAGTGAAATGAGAATCCATGAAACATTCATATATCATTATCAAAATCTAGATTTCAACTTTAATCCAAGTTAGAAATAATGAATAAGATATAAAACACCAAAGAAACAAGGATTAAAGTGATAGCAAACTCTTCTCGACAATGCTTGGCTTGGGTTGCAGCTTGAAGCTTCTTCCTCTCTAAAAAAAACCTCTCTAAGAATCTCCAAAAATATCTCCTAAACTCTCCAATTAAGATCTAGGGTGACTTCTTTTTGCTTTTATACTTCTTATCTTGAAGATTTATCATTTTGCAACATTTTCAACCAATTCCAGAAAATCCATCATCGTTCCTAAGTAATCTCAAAAAATCCAGAATCCTATCTCAAGCTTTAGTATCTCGGCATCAAAAATGGATGTTGCGACATCAAAATGCACTTTACTCTAATTTTGGATGGATGTCGCAGCACCAAAATGGATGTTGTGGCATCAACGTTGCTGTAAACATCACCTTTCCTTTGGTCTAGATGGATGTTGCAGCACCAAAAAGGGATGCTATGACATCAAAGTTGCTAGACATTGGTATTTTACCTTGATCTAGATGGATGTTGTGGTACCAAAAGTGATGTTACAGTAGCAATGTTGTTGGAAAGAGGGATTTCTCTTGAGCCTGTATGGATGCTGTGGCATCAAAAAGTGATGCTGCAGCATCCAAATTGCTGCCTTCAAAACTTCAATGTTGCGGCACCAAAAAGTGATGCAATGGCATCATGATGTTGGACTTCAATTTCTCCCATTTGCAGTAACTTGTTCACCATTCTAATTTTTTCACTTTGCTCATTTTATTCACTAATGTTTTATGTACATTTTTCCTCTTTTGTGCATTTATGTGATTGCTATCAGATTTAAACATATAAACTATAGATCCACCTAGAAAAACCCAAGAACATATCAAAAGTTAGCTAATTTAGATACAATATAAGTGAATATAATTCACTTATCATATGCTCTTTGTGTAGAAAACAAAATTCAATGTTACAGCTTCCATGCCTCAATAAGATATTGGGGTTAGGCTTCTGATAAAAAATGCTTCAAATGCCCAAATGGCTTTGATCCACCCATCTATCATTTTTTGCCAGCATGTAACAACCTAGGCTCTAGTTGAGGTATTGTCCACTTTGGCCTCTAGGGCATCCTTACAAGGAACCTCTCCATCGAGCCACTTGATTTTGTCCCATAAAAGGCACCTCCTCTGGTAACATCAGAGTATGCAACAGAAGGTATTGTCCAATTTAGCCCCTAGGGCATCCTTACAAGGAACCTCCCCATCGAGCCGCATAGTTTTATCCTCGAACAGGGCATACACCACCGTCAAGACAACTCCCCTGGTAACATCAAAGTACACAGCGGAAGGTATTGTCCGCTTTAGCCCCTAGGGCATCCTTACAAGGAACCTCCCCATTGAGCTGCACAGTTTTGTCCTCAAATAGGGCACACATCACTGTCAAGGCACCTCGACCGATTACCATGAGCCCCCACATATAAGTCAGGACTTCTCCTCTCACCCGGGCGATGTGGGAACTCACATCCACCCCTCCTCAGGGTTACCATGTTCTCATGGCACATAACCCCGAAGACTGTTGAGGGTCGGCTTTGATACCAATTGTAACAACTTAGGCTCTAGTCAAGGTATTGTTCACTTTGGCCTAAGGGCATCCTTACAAGGAACCTCCCCATTGAGTAGCACAGTTTTGTCTCATAAAAGGCGCCTCCTTTAGTAACATCAGAGTATGCAATGGAAGGTATTGTCCACTTTGGCCCCTAGGGCATCCTTACAAGGAACCTCCCCATCGAGCTGCACGGTTTTATCCTCGAACAGGGCACACACCACTATCAAGGACTATATGATGTGAGATCCCAAATCGCTCGAGTGAGAAGAGAAGTGTTGTCTTATATGTGGCGGCCTGTGGTAATCGGTCGAGGCGCCTTGACAGTGGTGTGTGCCCTGTTCGAGGACAAAACTGTGCGGCTCGATGGGTAGGGTTCCTTGTAAGGATGCCCTAGGGGCCAAAGTGAACAATACGTTCCGCTGCGTACTCTGATGTTACTAGGGGAGGCGCCTTGACAGTGGTGTGTGCCCTCTTCGAGGATAAAACTATGCTACTCAATGAGGAGGTTCCTTGTAAGGATGCCCTAAGGGTCAAAGTGAACAATACCTCGACTAGAGCTTGGGTTGTTACATAGCATAATGATGGAAAACCTCAATCATCAACATATACACTTCAATTATATAGGTAATTGTTCCTTTCAATCACTTGATTGGATTCACGCCATGGACTCTGAATGTGCTTGCTATAGATTCTGGTTGAGGGGTCCAAACTAGGGGTGCAACTTGGGTTGGGTTAACCCGAACCCACTCGACCCAACTCGATATTTTTTAGGGTTTGGGTTGATGACAACCCAAACCTAAATTATAATTTAAGTTAGCCCAAACCCGAATTATTAATTTGAGTTGGGTTTGGGTTGATGGCAACCCAACTTGAAACCCACCCAAATTACATATAATTAGTTACAAAACCAAAAACTATTTATTTTTTATTTCTCATAATATATATTATGTTGTTCTTTCTTTTTGAAATTTCTTATGTGAAGCACAAATGACCTACCAATCTTATATCATTCCCATGATCCCCATCTCTATTCTTAGTACAAGCTTATTTTTCTCTAGGTGATCTTATCCCCTTAGTTTCATCCTCATCTCCATGTCCTTTTTGAAAATCTCATTGGACCTAATTAAGTGTTATTTAAACTTGTGTTTTATTTAGCTAGTTGATAAACTTATTATCTTATTTGGATTTGGAACTTTGAATTTTAGTTTGATGTTGAATATGTAAATTTCAAGTAAGTGATGGATTAATCTTATTTGAATGTTTAAAATGAATAGTCATTTTTTTACTTATTCACGTAACTTAAATTCAACCCAAACCCGATTTACTGAATTTAGGTTAGGGTTGAGGTTTTAAAATTAGGGTTGGGTTAGAGCTAGGGTTGACCTCAACCCGATCCCGAATGACCCGAGTTGCACCCCTAGTCTAGACATTAGTAGGATGGTTGTGTGAAATCATGTTAAGGCCACGTGAGTGGGCTTGCTTCCAAACTAACTGTGCAGGCGGTGTTTACTCCTTAGCCACGTCATTTGAGCTACGCAGGTGAGAGATGGCTTGCCTGCACGGGTAAAAGATTTACCTGTTGGTTCATATTGGAACAACATTCTATGCAAGATAAATTCATTTGACTACCTTAAAGAAAATATCCCAACTGCATAGTAGATTAGCTTCAGGGAAAATGCGCAGGCAAGCTAACTTCACTTGCATGGCTAAAAGTGTTGTCCTCTGGACAAATTTTACAATAATTGCATATTAGCATAAAAACATAGTTGTGATGACAAACAAAACTTGATTTAAGATTATATACTAATGGTTATTATCAAGTATTTAGCATACAAAATCAAGTTGTAGGCCTCATAGACAAATGAACATAAAAAAGATATTCTAAGGCCTCAATGTCTAACTAAAAAGATTTGGGCAAGTGCAGAAGCAAAGGACGAAGTACAGCTATAGTCAAAGCTCAAATGAAAAGGAATCAACTGTCACTGTTCATCTATCAAAGTGAAGATTATCTCTAATGAATGTAAGCATATAAAAAACTTCATTTGTCATAAGTGAGACATAGTAAAAAAGCTCACCAAGCCACTGATCTTCTGTTGGAAACAGACAAAAGCGAACAGCGGAGTTCGTTTGTGCCTTTAATAATCTGTTTACTACCTGCAACAGACAATCCAATAGACAAATTGCTGAAAGGATAATTCATTTGCACCTCAACAATTTGTTTGTTATTTATAACAAACAATCCAACAGATGAAGTGCTGGAAAGATAGTTCATCTGCGATTCTACAATTGGTCTATTACTTACAACAGACAATCCAACGAATGAAATACTGGAAAGATGATTCGTCTATGCCTCCATGATTCCACTATTACATACAATGGACAAACCAACAGATGAAGTACTGAAAAGATGATTCATCTAAAGATAATTCATTTGTGCTAACTGGACTCATTCGATACTTACCATGGATAAACTAAAAGACAAAGGGACTTTGTTTGATGGACAACTAGACAAATACTTTGTTTGTCATAAGTGAAGATGAGCGGAGACAAATTGAATCATTAGTCTTTGTCTAGCATTAATGACGTTCTTTCCATATTGATGAAAGAATTAGCCATTGTAACAACTCTTTGACCTACACTTCTTAAGAATTAGAAATATCTTCTCCAAGGTCAGTGTTGTAAGCATTCCAACAGACGAGGATGAAACAGAAGTAAGAGAATTCAAATGCATTAATCATAATGATCTTCTATCATTAATGGTGTTCACCTACCACCAACAGCTGGAATTTAAAGCGGTTATAAATGCAGCATCATTGGATCAATAAGAACAATAAAGAAAAATATTCAATACTCTCTTGAGAGCATTTACTGAACTAAATCAAAACTTTTTGCATCTTTCAAGAGTCATGAGCCTTGCTTTCAAACCTTCATCAACTTTATTTGAAGGCTCTCAACCACCTTTCAGGAAGATCATTTACTTCTGCATTTAATCTTTAGAAATTTTTCCCTGTGCTTATTGAGAAGTATCTGTGCTTTAACTTTTAATATTCATTGTAACCCCCTTGAGCTAGTGGTTAAGATTAGACTCAAGAAGAGCCATGACTACCTGAGTGCAAACAAAAGCTATTTATTTACATCCCCTAGAGCTGGAATCTAAAAGAGTGTTGGGAGCACTATGATTACACCCCTTAGAGCTAGTTTCTAGAAGAGTACTGGGAGTATTGTGTTTATGCCCCCTAGAGGTAGAATCCAGAAGAGTGCTAGGAGCATTATTATATTTCTGCTATTGGAGATAGTAGAATCCAAAATACTAAGAGGAAAGTGTTCTTGGAAGAGTGGAGTGGAGTATTTACTTGAACCACTATAAAAATTCTTGTGTCTTATTTATTTGTGTATTGATTGAGTGATTAGATTGATTACTAGAGGGACATTTGATCCTAAAGGGGTTTAGCAAATTTTTAAGTACCCAATTCACCCCTTCCCTCTTGGGTATTTGTGTAAACTTCAAGACCAACAAGTGGTATCAAAGCAGACTATATAAACATTTGTAGTGATCTAATGGAAAACCCATCATCCTCTTTATAACTATTTATCGAGGCACGATCGTCTACCTAGTCACCCCTATTTGATGGAACCAACTTCGCTTATTAGAAATTGAGGATGAAACAATTTATTATAGCCAATGATATGGAATCTTGGAAGGCCATTAAACTTGGAATTACTCTTCCCACCGCTGAAGTAGATGCATGGACTAAAGAGGAGGCCACCTTAGTTCAAAATAATACAAAGGCTATGAACTCTTTATTCTGTAAACTATCTTCATCTGAGTTTGATAGAGTATTATTTTGCACTATTACAAAAGATATTGGGGATAAATTAGTGTCTATATATGAAGGATCCTCACAGGTCAAAGGAACTAGAAGAAATATGTTGATATGAAACTATAAAACTTTAAGATGAAGGAAGGGGAGAGCATATTAGACATGTATGCTCATTTTTCAAAAATTACTAATGCTTTGAAAGGTTTGAAAAAAGAAGTCACAAATTCTGAATAAGTAATGAAGATACTAAGGGCACTACCAGAATCCTGGAACTAGAAGATCACAACAATAGAAGAAGCAAAGGATCTGAACACTCTTCTAGTGAACAATCTCATTTTAACTCACTGATGTCGCACGAGCTTATCAAAAGTAAGAGAGAGGAGCCAACAAAGCAAAAGAAAAGTATTACTCTCAAGGTGACCAAGGAGAGCAGGAAGATGATATGGCTATGTTAGTCAGAAATTTCAGAAGGTTCGTAAGAAGTAGAAGAGGCAGCACCTCAAGGAGACAGCCTAGACAACAAAAGAAAATGACTGAAAGAAAGAGGGATCTCCCTACATGCTATAGATGTGGAGGGATCAGACACATATCTCCTCAGTGCCCCAATGAAGAAAAAGTAAATATGAAGGAGAAAGATGAAAGAAGAGAAAAGAAATACTTTAAGAAGTTATAAAGAAACCAAGCTAGAGGGATGTACATGAATGATGAAGACTCATCAGGGACAAGCTCAAGTGAGAAAGGTGACAATGACGTTGGACACTTTGCAAGAATTTGTTGTATGGCCCACATGGAGACATATGGAGAATGAATCAAAAGATCAAATCTCCATCAAAGAATAATGCACAAAAGAGCTGGAGGCAGAGTTAAACTCTTACTACTCTTATAGTTATGACTCTTCAAGCTACAATTGTACTTATGTCAAATGCAAAATGTTTGACGAGTTATAACAATCATACAACTCTCTCTTCAGTGAGTTTGAATTACTTGGCCAGAAATTCACTCAAAAGAAAAGATATTTTGATGCAACTATCAAAGTAAATTCTATTATGACAGAAAGAAATCTATCTCTACAAAAAGATGTTGAAAATCTAAAGAAGGAAATAGATACATTGAATAATATATTGAGTAAATTCTCCAATGTAGGAGAATCTGTCACTAAGTTCATGAGAATGATCAGCTAGTAACAAGGGACTTGGTTGTGAATAGTCAGATAATAAAAATTGACAGAAATTTGTTGGATGGTCTAAGAGAGTAAACTTCATAGAAGAAAGAAAAAACTGTCTAAATATTAGAAGGTTCATAGGTTATCCCTAGGTAAAGAAACCAATGGAATATAGTGCACCAAGCAGAATTTCAAACACTTGCATTTCTGTAATAAAATTTGACACAAAGCATATGATTGTTATGCCAAAAAGATGCAAGCAAAAGGTGCGAAGATGTGATAAAAATCCAAGGATTATGCGCAATCTTCTAGCACACACAATTCCACTAATACTATTGGACCCAATACTTGGGTACTAAAGAGGTAAGAAAAATATTTACTTTGAATACATGTAAGTTTGTACCTAGTTCATGGATAGCGGCTACTCAAGACATATGACTAGAAACAAGAAATTGTTCAAAGAATTGAAGCCAATAAATAGAGGAATAGTTGCATTCAACAACAATGACAAAGGCCCTATCAAAGGGATAGGTAAAATTTATGGTTTATTCAATGCATGCATAGAGGATGTATTACATGTAGAAGGACTCAATCATAATTTGCTAGATATTAGTCAATTATGTAATAAGGGTCACAAAATTTTGTTTGAACTATTTGCATATAATGTATTCAGTGTAGAAAATGATCTATTATTAGTAGAAAAAGGTATGGGAAATATTTATCTAGCACAACTAGATGATATTATTGAAAAATGCTAGATTTCAATCAAAGATGATCCATGGGTATGACGTAAAAGGATGGGACACATCAACATGTCAAATATCAGTTCTTTGAAAAAGGATCTCATGATTAGTTTACCTAAACTAAATTATGACAAAAATCAAATATATAAATCTTGTTATTTGTCAAAATAGACCAAAGTATCATTCTATCCTAAAAATGAGGTATCTACATCTAGACCTCTGGAATTATTACATATGGATCTCTTTGGACCATCAGATGTTGTCATCCTTGGAGGAAAAAGATATGTATATTTCGTCACAGATGACTACTCTAGATTTACATGGATGATTTTCTTGACTAGCAAAGATGAAACATTTTCAATGTTCTATACATTCTCAAAGTTAGTTCAAAATGAAAAATAAATGTCAATTGTGTCTATCCGTAGTGATCATGATAGTGAATTTAAAAATAGAAAATGTATTGAATTTTGTGACGAAAAAGGAATTCTCATAGTTTCTCATCCCCCAAAACTCCTCAACAAAATGGAGTTGTGGAAAGAAAGAATTGAATAATTCAGGAAATGACAAAGACCATGTTGAAAAGTAGTAAGTACAGCTTGCCATGTACTGAACAGGGTTACCATAAGAGCAATCTTAAAGAAAACCCCATATGAGCTTTGGAAAGAAGAAAACTCAATATCTCATATTTTCATTCCTTTGGATGCTCATGCTATGTGCTGAACAATGAGAAGGATAACCTTGGAAAGTTTGATCCAAAAATCGATGAAGTTATCTTCCTCGGTTACTCTTCTAACAGTAGGCCATTTAGAGTTTATATTAAGAGAATACAAGTTGTAGAAGAGTCTATACATGTTAAATTCGATGAAGCAAATATAATCCTGAGAAAGGAGTGTTATAGTGATGCAGATGAAGCTACAACTAATCTGAAGAAGCTTAAACTGAAAGATCAAGAAGATGCCACAAAATGTAATATTCCCTATCAACCTCCTACTGATTAAGTACAGGTAATATTCCCTATCAACCTCCTATTGATTTGAGATTTATTAGTGCCCATCCTAGAAAATAAATTATAGGTGATATTGATGATGGTGTCAAAACAAGAAGGTCCATGCAAAACATTTGTGGCCATTATCCTTTCATTTTTACAATTGAGCCAACTTGCATTGATCAAGCCTTAAATGATGAAAACTGGATCATTGCGATGCAAGAAGAGCTTAACTAGTTTGAAAGGAATAAAATATGGAATCAGTTCCAAAACCAAAGAACGTTGATGTAATTGGAACTAAATGAGTGTTCAAAAACAAACTGGATGGAAGTGGATTGGTTGTAAGAAACAAGACATAACTAGTCGTTAAGGGGTATTCCCAAGAAAAAAGAATTGACTTTAAAGAATCGTATGCCCTATAACTATATTACAAGCCATTAGAATGCTACTTACTTTTGCATCTTATAAGAATTTTAAATTATTTTAGATGGATATAAAGAGTGCATTTCTAAATTAATATTCAACTGAAGAAGTGTATGTAGAGCAACCCTCTAGTTTAGAAAATGATAATCAACCCAATCATGTCTATAAGCTCACTAAAGCATTATATGGTTTGAGACAAGCTCTAAGAGCATGGTATGAAAGGCTGAGCAAATTCTTAAATGATCATTAATTCAATAGAGAAAAAATTGATACTACCTTGTTTATCAAAATATTGGCATGGATATCTTGATAGTTCAAATTTATGTGGATGACATTATATTTGAAGTGACTAATAAGGATCTCTATCAAGACTTCTCAAAGATCATACAGGATGAATTCAAAATGAGTATGATAGGAGAATTGAATTACTTTCTTGGATTAAAAATCAAGAAAAGAGATGATGGAAACTACATTTGTCAATCCAAATATACTAGAGAAATGCTGAAGAAATTCAAAATGGAAGAAATTAAAGTAGCAAGCACTCCAATGAGTACATCAACAAGGCCGAATAAGGATGAAAAGGGTAAACTTGTAGATCAATAACAATATCGAAGTATGATTGGATCTCTCCTTACTGTATCTAAACTAGATATTCTCTTTAGCATATGCTTATATTCTAGATTTTAGTCCAATTCTAGAGAGTCTCATCTTATTACAGTGAAATAAATTTTTAAGTATTTGGTTGACACACCAAATCTAGAACTCTTTTATCCTAGAGGAACTGATTTTGAGTTAATTGGATATTCAAATGCTGACTTTAGGGGATACAAAGTTGATAGAAGAAGTACTAGTGGAACCTGCCAATTCCTAGGAAATAGTTTAGTATCATGGTTCTCTAGGAAACAAACTAGTGTTGTTTTTTCTACCACAGAAGCCGAATATATAGTAGCTGGAAGTTGTTGTGCTCAATATTGTGGATGAAACAATAACTTCTAGATTATGTACTAAGCTATAAAGACATACCCATCAAATGTGACAATACTAGTGCCATATGCTTGACAAAGAACCCTGTTTTACATTTAAGACCAGTCATATAGAAATTAGGCACCACTTTATTAAAGACCATATAGAAAACCATGATATATGCTTAGAATATATGCCTATACATGCTCGACTTGCTAATAGATTCACTAAGCCACTGCCCTTAGACACGTTTTGCAACATTAGAGAAGAATTAGGCATGACTAATGTGATCACCTAAGAATGTTATCTTTAATGTTTCTATACCTAAAGTTGCAATGTTTTTTTTATATGCTCTCATGAGACTAGACTTCGTCTTAGACGAAGTTAGCTACTTCTATACACTGTTCTATTCTCACTTCGTCTAGATCATGGTTTTTGAGGTCGAGTATATCTCATTTTTTTGCCAGAATCAATTTACAACTATTGATATCACATTGAAATCTATTTTTAGCATGACTTATTCTTTATTTCTTGAAATATCATATCAACTACCTAGTATTACCCCCACATCAAGTCTATTTTAACTCATGACTAGCAATCCTTCTCTGCACCACAATGATGAAGCAACTCATGGAAGGATATTTAGGAAGAAGATATGGAAGGAAAACCAACGAGTGGTATAAATTAAAGCACCAAAGGACGTTCCTTCACTTTTCTTGGTGGGACAATATTACTTCTGTTCATGACAATGTTCCAATTCACCTATCCCATCAGAAGTATTTCTTTTCAAGATGTGGCTCTCAAGAACATGATTTATATCTCAGACACTTTGCCCCTAGATCTAACTTCATCTTTGATTGGGGCTCTTGAAGAGAGGGGAAAGGAGACTCCAAGCGTCTCATTAATCATCTCCTTCCCCTCTTCCCTTTCTTGAAACTTTGTATCACTCACTATGATACAAAATTGTCCCTCCCCCTCCCCTCATTTGCAATCTTACACACAACCTCTGATACACTTAAAATAGAGGATGAGTTGTTTTTATTTGTGTTTGTAGCTTTGTTTGTACTGAAATGAAATAAAATTATTTCATTATTTTCAAGCTACTTTTATCTGTATGTGTATTATGCAAGTAGTGCATTTCTTTTTTATTATGACAAAAAGGGAGAGAAAAGAATTCGCAAAATTATCTCAAGGGGAACACAACATAATTTTGAATTAATCAGAGGATAATACATATAAAACTAGTCAAGGAAAATAATAGAAAATGTCAACTTGAGGAATGATTAAACTTTGCAAAATATTTTCATCAGACTGCATATATTCAGGGGGAGATTATCTTTTATAAGATAATTTTTAATCAAATTTTGTCATCACTAAAAATGGGGAGAATGTTAGTATAAAAGCATGGTTTCGATGATAAACAAAACTTGATTAAAGATTATATACTAATGTTTATTGCCAAGCATTTAGTATGCAGAATCAAGTTGTGGGCCTCACGGACAAATGAATATAAAAAAGATATTCCAAGACGTCAATCAATCTGACTAAAAAGAATTGGGTAAGTGCAAAAGCAAAAGATGAAGTACCGCTATAGTCAAAGCTCAAATGAAAGGGAATCAACTGTCACCATTCGTCTATCAAAGTGAAGATTATCTTTGATGAATGCAAAGCAATATACATACAACAGACTTCCTCTGTCATAAGTGAGCCATAGTCAAATAGCATACCAACCCGATCATCTATGTGAAACAAACAAAGGTGGAATAGTGGTGTTTGTCAATGCCTCTAACAATTTGTCTATTACTTGCAACAGATAATCCAATAGACAAACTGTTAAAAAGATAATATGTATGCACCTCAATAATTCATCTGTTATTTATAAAAAACCATCTAATAGACAAAGTACTGGAAAGATAATTCGTATGCGATTCTACAATTCATCTGTTACTTACAACAGATAATCCAATAGATGAAGTACTAAAAAGATGATTCGTCTATGCCTCCATGATTCATCTATTACATGCAATAGACAAACTAATAGACGAAGTACTGGAAAGATAATTCATCTGCGCTAACTGAATTCATCTAGTACTTACCATGGATAAACTAGAAGATGAAGGGACTTAGTCCGATGGACAGCTAGATAGATACTTTGTCTGTCATAAGTGAAGATGAGCAATGGGCAAACTGAATTATTGGTCTTTGTGTAGCATTAATGATACTCTTTCCATATTGATGAAAGAATCAACCATTGCAGCAACTCTTTGACCAATACTTCTTAAGAATCAGAAAAGCATCTTCTGCAAGGTTAGTGTTGTAGGCATTCCAGCAGACGAAGATTAAGCAAAAATCAGAGAATTTAAATGCGTTAATCAAAATGGTTTTCCATCATTAATGGAGTTCACCTACCATCAATGGCAAGAATTCAAAGTGGTTATAAATGTAGCATCATTGGATTAATAAGAACAATAAAGGAAAATATTCAATACCCTCTTAAGATCATTTATGAAACTGAGTCAAAACTTTTTGCATCTTTCAAGAGTCATGAGCCTTCCATTCAAACCTTCCTCAACTTTCTTTGAAAGCTCCCAACCACCTTTCAGGAAGATCATTTACTTTTGAATTTAATCTTTAGAAATCTTCCCATGTGCTTATTGAGAAATATCTGTGCTTTAACTTTTGATATTTGTTGTAACTCCCTTGCGCTAGTGGTTGACACTAGACTCAAGAAAAGATATGGTTATCTGAGTGCAGATAAGAGCTATTTATTTACGCCCCTTAAAGCTGGAATCTAGAAGAGTGCTAAGAGCATTATGATTACGCCCCCTAGAGCTAGAATCTAGAAAAGTGCTAGGAACACTGTGTTTACGCCTCTTAGAGCTAGAATCTAGAAGAATGTTGGGAGCACTATTATATTTATATTATTGGAGATAATAGAACCCAAGACACTAAGAAGAGAGTGTTCTTGAAAGAGTGGAGTAGAATGTTTACTCAAACCATTATAAAAATTTTTGTCTTATTTATTTATGTATTGATTGAGCGATTAGATTAGTTGTTAGAGAGACGTTTGATCCTAAGGGGGTTTAGTAGATTTTAAGTACCCCATTCACCCCTCCCTTCTTAGGTATTTGCCTAAGCTTCGAGACCAAAACTACACGAACAAAAGCTTTGCCTAATGGATAATGTTTGCAAACAGTCTGAGCTACCTATCTTCACTCGTCCATCACGTAGTTACGCAGGTAGAGTTGTACGTGTGTTTCCAATTGTGCAGTTTGGGATCCTATATGGCCATGTTTTTTGTTTGACCGTACAGGTGGGTGAGCATGGCTTATCTGAAAATTATATCTTCTGGGCAAGTGTCCATCCTAAACAGACCATAAACCGTCCATGGTTTTGAACTTGAGTTATTGATTCTGAATTTTCTTTACCACAAATTTCATCTTATCTAACAACAAGCTTCCTCCATGGTTTTATTTCTGCCATGGGTTTTATTTAAATCCCAACAAATGCCCCTTGGTAACTAATGGCATGGGTAACTGCATAGGTGAATGCAAGCATGGTGATAGTTTTCAGACTTGGAAAATACTGGCAGAAAAATTTAGAAACTTAGCAACCTTATATGCAACAAATTCCAATGGCAGCCATATGAATAATCTTTCTTGATTATCTTTTGTCATTATGAATCAACTGCAAAAAAATGTAGTTGTTCATTTCTTCATCAAGTTCCAATGGCGACCCATCTAATGAAATTTTAGCCATTTGATTTTCCCATCAGAACTACTAGAAAGTGTAGTCGCCCTTTTTTATCATGTATATACTTGTGTGGTGAGGCAATTGACCATGCTTCTTACCACTAGCGTTGTGGAGACTCATTGGCATTATGGGGCCTTTTTAGCTAATAATATCAACATAGTGTGGCATTTCCCTTTAAAGCCAGCAACATCAATCTCGTGGAGAACCAAACCCAGCTTCGTAAGGCATACCATCCATTTTTCTCTCTTGGCATGGTGGTATCTTCTGAACCAATGTGGCATGCTTTTCTCTATATGCGTTATGGGTCTTTCCATTGAGCTAAGACAATTCAATCTCGGGGGCAGGGACCGGATACGCGACAAGGATGGCAAATTGAGGATCGAACTCATATTTGAAAAGATTATAGATATACCAACACTTGCCCATCCATCATGCGCCATCGGTATTCGCTGCCGATATTCGAAACTAGTCTTTGGATTTGTTCATGAAGGTGTAGGTGGCCAGAGCTTTGTACTCCTCCTTGAGATACTGTGTCCATGTTGCCTCTTCTCGAGGCCCGACTTTCATCAACAATAGAAGAATTTGGGTCAGGTTTAACTTCATGCTAGGATCCTAGCCCTCGATTTCCACCATCAGAGATCGAAGATCAAAAGGGAAATCGGGAATTCATTAAAAATTGAGATCAGTGATTGAAAGAGAAACTGAGAATTTTGCAAAAACCCTAATCCTATAAATTCTCTCTCTCTCTCTCTCTCTCTCTCTCTCTCTCTCTCGGCCTCTGTTTCCCCCCTTGTAGAGAGTGCTCAAACTGCTACTACCAATCACATTGATTTGAAGAAATTGGTAGCAATCTGTAACTCTTCTTGGGTAAATCTCTTTAAGGATGACGTAACTAAATATTCTTTTTGAGATTCATCGTAACCTCTTTTTTATTACTTGTGCTTACAAATGGGTTCCAATGAACACATTATACCTGAGCAAGCATCATAGAAACAAGTAGATTTTGGGGATTCATTGATTCATTCAGCGGACTTTGGTGAGTTTCCTTTTCGAATTATGTTTGAAAGCTTCAACTTGAGTTACATACTCAATGTTGTTAATGTTGAAGCAAGTTGTGAAGTGACAAGCATTGTTGGCCAAATGACTTTTGAGGATGCTAATATAGTTCTAGAGATGGAACATATGTATTGACCTAGTATCCCCACTGGATTAGATCAAGCAACTAATGTTGGTAAATCATCTAGTTTTATAACAGAAGGAGTAAAGGATGTTGATTCTTCTGTAGTTAGAATTTCAGAGGACTTACATGTTTCCTTGCCAGATGTGTTCCCTACTAAAATGAGATCTGAAGAAGGCAAAATCCTAGGTCTTGCTGATCAAAAGCGAAGGCACAAAAATGTTATTTTTTTGCAGACCATTATGCACACACGTCAGTTAGCTCTCGACCAAAGAGGAAACAACGGGCTACCACTAGTGATGAGGTTGATAAGTAAGAAGCGAGAACAGAGCACTCCCCTATCCAATTGGGTATTATGATATTTTTTCTTCTGTAAGGATTGCAAGGAATCCAAACGAAAAGGGTATCTTTGTTTGGAAACATGCAGAATTTTAGAGTTGAGAAGGAATTGACCCGTTATGAGAGTATACGCCACAAGTCTATAAAGACACTTCTACGTGTGGGTTCGTCCTTCATGAACAGGGCCTAGATGATAGCCATTCAAAAGAAAGGTGTAAAGGCCAAACAGCTCTTGCATATGGCCTTTTCCCTTGTTGACCAGGGCAAAGAATTTGATAGAATCTTCTTAGCATTAGTGTGAACAACTTTGAGTCTTATTACTATACTGTTGAGACTCCAAGACAATGTGCTCAAATATCAAAATTTTATAATGCAACAACATGGTAACACCAAATAATTTTAGAGTTACATCGCTCCCAATAAAGACTTTGAATATTGGGTAAAGTACATTACTGTAAGGCATAAAGATATTCTAACAGCATCGAGAGTTTATGATGTCATACTTATATGATACCCCACATTGAACATGGGTGGTTGGCAATCGCATTCACTGCAGGTCATTAGCCAGTGAAAGATTTCTACTTATAAGGCAATGGAGGAGAATGAGAGAGGAAGAGAGAAATGACAGAGAGAGAGAAAGCAAGGAGAAAGAAAGAGAGGGAGAGAGAGGCAGAAGCAGCGTAAAAGTGAATTGAGGTGAGTAGGTTATGTCTAATTTTCTGTCAATCTAATCTATTAAATAGTTGTATTTCATATATACTATACTATCATGAGAATTTAGGAGCATTTAGATGTACAATTATGATTTAATTGATGAAGTTTTCTATCTATTAAAAAAGAAATGTTATCAGATTTTTATATAGTTAGAAGATTTTAATATCATTCCTACATCTTGAAATGAACCTCTTATGATGTAAAATGAATCATATTGTTTAGATTCAGAGGATATTATATATATATATGCTTTTATGGATAAAAAATGAAAATGAAATTCAGACACTGTGAACAGTAATTGTGAACAGTACATGTAAATAGTGATTTTGACTATAAATAGTGCATGTGAATAGTGACCAGTAATCAATAAATAGTAAATAGTGAATAGTAAATTATAAACAATAAATAATGAACAATAAATAGTGAACAGTGAACAGTAAATAGTAAATAGTGAATAATGAACAATGAATAGTACATGATGAACAGTAAATAGTAAATATTGAATAGTAAAGTTAAATTTTTTTTTCCTTGCAGGGGAATAGTTGTTCTTGAATAAAAAAATTCATATTGATTGAAGTTTGAAATATTTAGAAGTGGGAAGGTGTAAGAAAGTTTTGGGAGGCAAAAGTTTTATGCAAAAGCTTAAATCCTTGGATTTTGGGTAAATAGGAAATGATTTTCTAAATTCATACAAATTTCTTTTCCCGTTTACATGATTTTTATACATTATGTTTGGGTCGTGTCAAATTCATGATAGATTTATGCTTTGAATTCTTGATTTAAATAGTTTGAATGAGATTTTATTATATCGAGCATGTTTTACATGTTCTTCTCATATTTTCTCTTGTGATTTATGATTTTATGAATTTTGCCCCAAATGTGTTGGATGAAATGCCTAAGTGAAGGATATGTCTTGTTAAGTGAGTCTAGAGCATGCATGACATATTAAAGTATTGGAACCATAGTTGTGTATATTAGTAATGTTGCATGATGCATGAGATGGGCCTTGGGCCGCTTGTAATGGATGATATATGACATAACATTTGGTACGCATCATGCAAGATGACATGGGTGATTGAGATGTGCACATGATGATGATGATGATGATGATGATGGGGCAGTTTGCCTAACCTGTATAGCCAAGAGATGAGCCTAAATGGCTAGATATGATGAGATGCACATAACCTGAGTAATAAGGGATTTAATCGGGCACGTGTGTGACATGGGTATGAAATGCATATGATCTGAGTAATAAGGGGTTTGGTCGGGCAGACATGTGGCATGTTCATATTTGAAATTGCATTCATGATATTATTTGAGAGTGTTTGGTCATGTTGCATAATTGTTGCTTGTGTGGGGCTATGTAGTAGCCCAAAATTTATGGACATAGCGTTAGGTTGGGTATAGTCATGGGATTGGTCGATGGTCAGACTTTGTTGATGTCTGTAATTTATGTAAAATTTAGTGTAAATTTTATAACTATGTTTGATGTAATTAGCCTAAAAGTAGATAAGTGATGGTTCAAGTATCACCAAGGAAAGTCATCTATTGCTTTTACTTACCTATTTATTGAGTTGCCCAGCTCATCCTATTTTCAAATCTTAATAGGTTTACCTAAGGGAACACAATCTGAGGTTGAAACTTCAAGTAGGGAGAATTGATACAGTCTAGTTAATTGTGTTAATTCATATGATATTATGAGTTTTGTGGACTTATGGGATGTGTATGATCATAATGTATCATTTTGATATATAGGACATGTCTTAATTGATAGTATTGATTGGAGATTATATATATTAAAAGATGATATACTCTATGCAGTCATGTATTTACATTGTGTGTATCTCATGGATTGTGGCCATTAGTTTGGTTGAAGTGATGTAGTTTGTGCTTGTATAATCCCTGCTCATTTATTCGATCTTGTTATCTTGGGGAGCTGATCAATTGATTGGCAAGTGGTGCTCATTCCAGTTAGTGTTGATCGGTGGGGCACTATAACTTGTTACTTGTGGAAGCCTCTTAAAATACAATACCACTTTGGAAGCTTTTTTACAATTTTGGTCACCAGCTACAAATTCTTTCCACTTCTCATGTGGAGAGATGAGCATAACACTATGGGACCTGAGTATCATGAGTGGGTTACCTATAGTGGGAGAAGCCTTTGATGAATACATCACATCCAATGAAGAGCTCAAGTAGATTCCTTATGCAAAAGACATTATTAAGATCTTAGAACAACTGAAGCGGCAACAAAGAAATGGATTCCTCCCATCAGAATGGGCTCAAATATTTAGGAGGATTTCAAATCTAAGTGCAAGGATTAGTGGTTATTGTGATCCTAGAACAGAGAGAAAAAGTAAACCAGATGATGAATGGAAGTTACGGATGGCTCTTGAGATTCTTTATAGCATTACTCTAGTTCAAGAATTGATCTTATTCCTGATGTATTGGCTTTCTACAATAATATGCCCATCCTCTTCACAATCCTATTGTGTGAGATAGACATTTATAGCGGTTTTGGGTTTTAGTAATATGGTATTGAGTTCAACCAGCCTTAGCAAGGTAACGACCCATTGTCCAATGCATTTTCTTTGCAAGTTGGTTAGGCCTTTATTTCCCTTAGACTTATGGTATAGAGGGACCAGTTGGTTTCCTAGAGGAAGGCATGATGATGATACAATTTATAAAGAAAGCAATGACGAAACTTATTTTCCAGACAATGATCGACAAGCTACTTCATTTACATCAATTTTCTGATGAGATGTATCGGTTGGTTTCTGTCTTTAGTGAGGAGGGTTATGATTTACTTCCTTAGAACGGCATCACTGGTAAACTATTGGACTACACTATGGCAATTTAAGGTTTTCTGTTGTCATCACAAGAAGGGGGTCACTTCAGAATAGTATCATATTTCCCACAAAGATTTGCACGTCAATTTGGTTTTGACCAAGAAGTCCCAGGGGGCATTGTTGAAATCTCTCGGGATGAGCGAAAAGCTGGTGTCTGAGTTTATAGATGGTATGCCCATTGGATTTAATTTACCAGTAACTTTTAGAATTGCACCATCTTTTTACCTGGCTACTAAGTCCACTTCATATATAATTATGCATAGTGGTATAGGGTAAGCAGTAGAAAGATGTTTGATTAGACCTCTCCATACTATCGGATGAAGACTTATCTGTTATGGGATTCTACCAAAGAGTGTTTTATAGATTCTACCAAAGAGTGTTCTAAGTAAGACAATTATGCCTGCTTTTGGAATTATTGTGATCGCTAATGGAATACAACTTGGCCAAGTAAGGTTCTATGGATGGACGTGAGCCTACTCACTGAGATATTGAGAGAGCAGATGTGAATAATGTTGGGTGGTATGGGTATGGTGAGAATTACAACATTTACCCAGAGGAGACTGAAGTTGATCGTCAGATTCTCAATGTCCCTTCTCGTGCAGCACCGGACTATCAATTCGTGGAGAATAGTGAGGGAAAGTATTTTTAGTTTTTCTCTTATCTTTTCTTTCTTCTTTTTAGCTTATAAATACATGTCTTGCTCTCTTTTCATTTTACAAATTTTCTTATTGCTCTTGCAATTAGCCAAGACATAGCAAAGCGTTATGAGGCCGACTTTGATCATTATTATATAGATGGCCGAGCAATTCAGATCCAGGGGCAATCTCCGCAACAAGCTACCAACTGGAGTTAGGCTGCAAAGGAGGCTAATGTTGGATTTACAATAAGAGCTATAACCACTCACTCTTCTCCCGATTCCCCACGATGAAGCATCATCCAATAGTCCCACTATCGATTGCAAGGTTTCCTAACCTACTTTAGCCAAAGAAGTGGAAATTGCATATGAGAGGGCAACTCCAACATAGAGTTGCAGTGACCAAGTGAGGCCTAAATAGAACACTCTTATTGATGTGAATACATACCTTTATAAAATTGGGGAAGATTTGGAGCCAAATAGGATGTCGTTCATTGATCGAGTGCCAAATTTATCTAGCAACATAGCCATAGTGTCATCTATTAAGGCGACAAATCCATTATCTAAATTAGCTCCCTTGGAGGTTTATGATGTTGGACCTACATATGCTACCCCTGGAGCGATTTCTATCTTAGAAAAACCATCAATAAAGGTTTTCGAGCCGGACACCAAGCCTGGCAGTCCTGAAAGCGTGACTGGTGAAGACATTATTATGGAATTAACAAAGGAGAATCTGTTAGTTCCCAATCTAGATCAGGCTAATGAATATGCTATTTTAACACTTTTCATGTTTACTTGACATGTTTCTTTTTGCACATTTTCTACATAGTAGTGATTTAACCCTCGTATGTAATTCAAACCATTTAAAAAACATTTGCAAGGATAAGGAAAGGGGGAACAAATGCCCCTAGTGTTTGCTCCCTCCCAACTAATGCATAGTAACACTTTAGAAAATGCCTACTAATAGATAGTTCTCCTATATCATTACTGTTTGCAATCTTGTATGAGTCATTGGAGTAAGCCTCTTGGATAATGTAAGGTCCTTCCCATTTGGGCTCAAACTTGTCAATTAACTTATCACCCACCATTAGTTCAGTCCTTAGCTTGAGAATTAGGTCACCTAGATGAAAAGCTTAGCGCTTAACTGATCAATTATATGCCTCAGCTAAGTGGGCTTGGTATAACTCAATCATTTACTTGGCTTGAAACTGCTTTTCATCCAAAGCATCAAGTTCCTCAAACCGCAACTTGGTTTATTGATCTATTGTCAACCCTGAATGCATTGCAACTCTTAATGATGGCAATTGCACTTCCAAGTGTAAAACTGTGTCTATCCCTAATACCAGAGAATATAGAATTGCATTAATTGCAGTGTAGTGAGTGGTGCGATAAGCCCAAAGCGCCTCTGGTAATTTTAGATTCCAGCCCCATTTGTTCTTATCTACTGATCAAATGAATCCTCTATAATAATAATGTTGTTTTGTTTGAATTTTTTATCTTCTCAATGCCCTTTTCCTTTCGAAAGTGTGCCTTTAGAGAGCAACGGATCCGTTGCGTTCAAAAATAGGACTATGACGCTTCCGCTTTCGCTTTCATATAGCAGATCCATTAAGAAAGTCTTTCTAGACAGATCCAAAGATGCTCTAACGCTTTCGCCTTTTAATCCTATAGTGCCTACCCAAGCGGCTCCGCTCAAACATTTACTTTCAATGAATCCAGAATTCTATGTTTTAGGCACCTTTGCGCAAGCCTTTTGTTATTATTTTTTAGTTTTATTTTTTTATTTTTTAAAATTTCGATGCCAATCATTCTTTGCCTGCTATATCCATATGGATGTGACCTTTCAATGCTTTTATTCGCCTATGTGTAGGAGGTTTAAATGAGATGGGATGTGAAAATGCTTGATTTTTGGTTTTCATGAGGCTCTAGGCTGCCATTTCTCCGGTTTTGCATGAAACCTTAGATGGTTTCATTACGAGACAGCTTTAAGACATCGTCGCGGATATGGAAAATCACTTTCTGCTTTTGGATTCTTCTCCATCTCATTTGCTCTCGAGCTGTCGCTGTCTTCTTCTCCTCTAGTAGCACCTCCTTCTTCCTCTTTTGTTTTCATTTATGTTTGTCTGTTTTCCTCATGGTTGTTGAGAGGTCTCATCCATGTCTGTCGGACAGTGTCATGGAGGCATTCCGGCTCTACCATTTACCTAAGGGTATGAGTTGGGTATTTCCAAAACTCATTGCCCTATCATGGAATCCTCGGAAAAATTTGGTCCCCATTTCATTAGGTTCTCTTCAGGCGGGTTTCCATCTTGACTAGACCAACTTTATTTCTCTTCTTCTTCAGTATGGTATTTCTCCAGGATAGTTGGTCCCCAATAGTTGGTGTTATATCCTGTGTCTCTACCATTGGGTTCATAATCTTTAACAAATCCTTGTCTTTACCGTCTCCATGTTTTCCACCATTTTCACGCTGAGTAAGGCTCCTCATTTGTCTTATTATTTTTACCTCATCCCCCATGCTTCGTGGTGAAAGTTATTTATGCAAACCACTGACCCAGATGGCGAGTGGAAAAGCCATTGAGTTTGGGTTAGAGTCGCGAGGAGCTTCCCCTTACCTTCTATTTGGATTACTAATCCAAAATATCTATCAACCTTTATTTCTTCCTTAGAGTGACACAACCTATTCATCCTTAGGTATAGGCTAATGTCGATTGGTAGGTTGTTGGTGGATGCTACATATTCCGCCGATCACTATCGTCAGGCGAACTATCTGTGTGACTTTCCAGGTCAGGAGGTTGTTGCTCTTGATCCTCTTCCTTCTTTGCCTATTTTTTTCTTGATTTGAGCTCTATGATAGAGCAAGAGCGCCATCTTTTCCCTCATGTTTGCATCGATCCTCTTTAAGCAAAGGTTCCTACTCCTGTGGGTGCCCCTGCAACTAGTCAATCAGTTCCGCTCATGTGCCCTAGAGTGAAGACAATTGCCCGGAGGCAAAGGCCAAAAGTTTTTATTAGTGCCTCTTCTTCTTCTTCTCCTTGGTCATCTAGGGAGGGGCCTGTTATCCCAAAACCTCAACCAAAAATGGTTGAGGAGGCTCAATCTCCACAAACTGGTCTGGTTGACATTTCCTTCAGTAGAAGTACCTCTCAGTCATCCTCGATTTCTTCCTCTAGATCCGACCAATGGGCTAGTTTGGTCCCTCACCTCCATGTCTTGAGGTTGTTGTTGCGAAGCCTACCATCATGGTGTGTATCCGTGTTGGGGCAATGTGGATGAGCTTTTGGGAGGGATTCACTATTCCTCTAGTTCTTTGATTTCTGAAACTTTTTTGGTCATCATTCCTAGTACTGTCGATTCCACATCGGCATCCTTATCTTGCCCAATTTCTTCTTCTATGTTGTCCTCTTCTTCTCTTGTTATACCATTCGTTTGTCTGCCTTCTATTTTGGAGATAGTACTTGATGTGATCCCATCAACACATCTGGGGATGGTTGTGACAGGATGCCCTATGGATTCTATTTTGGGATAGAGCCAGGCGGCTACTACTATCAAGGAGTAGGCGACCATAGTACAGTCAATGGAAGATGGAGTAGTTGTGGTTAACCCAAGTCCATCCATAGTTCTTTTAGGTTGGTCTTATCTTTCACTATCTCTCTCCTTCTTGTTATTTTGGTGTCCTTTGCACTAACGCATTTCTCCTTTCTTGGTACTTGCAGGTTTATCTTTTTCTTTTGCCCAACTTGTCTATGCTTTGAATCGTCCTCACACTGAGTTTGATCCAACTTCTCTTGCCCAGTATCCGAGGATTGAAGCTTCCAACTCAAGTGGGTAGGCCATGGTTTCTGAATCTACACGATCGAGTTTTGAGAGCATTTCCGCTAGTCAGAGTGAGGCTTGCTTAGCATCTCCTGCGAGCAATGTGTGTCCTGGCCATGATCCAATATTGTCCCTTCTGGAGCGTCCGGACTAGGCTGTCATGTTTGTGACCAAGCTATCTTGCTTAGTGGATCGTGCCCATGCCTACTAGATGCCATTGAAGGATTTGGTGGTGGACTCCGCTAGGGATATTGTGAGGAGTTTTGTCACCAGGCAAAACTTTATTAACCAGATAAATTTCTTCTCGCGACAACTGGAAGGTGCTTAAGGGCAAGTTGTATAGATATCTACACAGCTCAATGAGGCAAAATTCGGGGAACAGATGGCTTTTGAGAGCTTGTAGGAAGTAGAGGAGGAGCTCATACAAGAGCGGGCCTGTTCATGGAGGAGCACATTTGCGACATCCAACCTTCAAGGCGTGCTTTATAATGCAGGCATTGAAGTTGCTATTTTGAAAGCTTCCTAGGAGGAAGAGAAGAAGTACTTCTTAGAATTGGAGGAGATAGCCTCTATGCTCAAGGTTCGAGAAGATAGTCATGTGGTAAAGTAAGACGCTACTGTCGAGGCAAAGGAGCAAGGGGAGGCTTCTTGCAGAAAGGTGGAGGCGGACTGTGATGCTTTCATCGCTTCCGAGTCTAAGGAGCTTACTCTTCTGAAAGTTGACGCCGCAAGCAGAGAAATGACACTTCAACAATAGGTTAGTGATCTCGAGAGTCACTTGAGAGGTGATCATATTCTTCAATGGGAGATAGATTTGTTGAAGTCTCAGCATGATACCAAAGTTGCTTAGATCCAACATGAGCGTATGGAGGCACTGATTTCAGAACCAGAATGCCAAGAGATGCTTCTTCAGCAGATGGCTGACTGCTTCGGCAAAGGTTTTACTCCTGTAAAAGAAAGGTTGCTAGAAAATTTCCCAAGATAAATGTTAGTGATGTAAGCCCAGAAGAAGATGATGTGTAACCTTTTTTTCTCATATAAGGAATTTACTATTCTTTTGACTTGGTCTTTTGCGTTCACTTTAGACTTGGTCTTTTGGGTGTGCTATTCTTTTGTTATCGGACTCATATTCTTCCTCTTCTGCTGATGCATGATGAGAAGTAGAAACCATGTAATAATGCACAATATTGGAAAGACAAGCAACATCATTGATGTCTCAAACTCAGTAGGAATTCATTGACAATCCCACATAATAAGATCGATATGATTTTTAATTGATGTCCTCAATTAATTACACTTACATGTATATACATTAAAAAATTACATATTCACATCATAGATCACAAGTGATCCTAATTACATCTCCATAATGGGAGAAAACTCTTGATTAAAAGAAAAAGTACAATGTATCCCGAGACCCAAAAATAAAGCTCAGTCTCTCAAAATAAATATGTGATGTCTTTGGAGTCACCGAGCACATTGCGATGGCTTAAAATTTAGTAGATCGCCTTATACCAATGGGTAGAGGGGGTGGCATAATTTTAGACTAGATTTCTAAACTCTAAGTCAACCTAAAGAATGAGTGTTTTGATCCAATTGGTATGTCCCAGATGGAATCAAAACCAGGTGATTTCTGTTATTTAAACTATAAGAAACCATAGATACGATAGGTGGTTTATGACCCAATTGGTATATCTCGGAGGGACTCAGGATCGGGTGATCTCTATTGTATTTAGACCTAAAAGAGACCCAAAAAAATAAGTAATCTGGGTTTAGCTCAACTCTCTCACATTGCCCATGAGAAGCTTAGGAAGAGTAGGTCAATTAGACTGGGTTTAGCTCAGCTCTCTCAATTACCCATGAGAAGCTTAGGAAGATTAAGATAAAAGATGATTGGGTTTTGGTCGATTGAAGTGATTTTGCTAGGGTTTGACTCGATGAGTCATGACTTAGTAACTCGGTGAGTCATGACTCAGTGACTCGATCCTAGACTTAGGTTATTGAGTGGTTGGATGAGTAGTGTTTGCTAAGGTTTGCCTCAGTGAGTCATGACTCAGTGACTCAATCCTAGAAAGGTTTTTGGTCGATTTGAAATTATTTTGCTAAGGTTTGACTCGATGAGTCATGACTCAATGACTCATTTCTAGACTTAGGCTTTTGAGTGGTTGGATGAGTGATGTTTGCTAAGGTTTGACTCGGTGGTCATGATTCAATGAGTCACGATTCAGTAACTTGGTCCTAGACTTAGGCTTTTTAGTGGTTGGATGAGTGGTGTTTGTTAAGGTTTGACTTGGTGAATTATGACTCAGTCCTAAACTCAGGCTTTTGAGTGGTTGGATGAATGGTGTTTGCTAAAGTTTGACTCAGTGAGTCATGACTTAGTGACTCGGTCCTAGACTTAGGCTTTTAAGTGGTTGGATGAGTGACGTTTTTCAATATTCCGTAAAAAACTAGAAGCGGACGATCTCTACTTTTAACCTATGAGAGATCGTAGAGTCAAATTGCATGAATTAAGCCTAATTATACTTTGAGCTAATTAAGCCTAATTATAATTAGCACTAATGATAATGATTGGTGCTAATAACATTTCTTAATTAATTTAAGACAATATCATCATCTCATTGGTTTATGGGGTGTTTTCAAGGCACTCCGCCATTTACAAGGTCTAATTAATGTTTAAGAAGTTTTAATATGTTTTAAATATCTAATCAAGCATTATCTTATTGTTCATTAATCATGTGGGAGTCAAAATTACCATAACATAGGTGGGACCTACATGTGTACCATGGTAGGGTCATAACAGAGTGCCCTCGGGCACTAAGAGAAATTATCAGTGGCCAAAGGCCGTTGGTGTCAGGGGAGGCACCTGCCTCTTGGAGAGTCCATAGTCTTCTTGTAATAGAGGAATAAAACTGGAATAAAAGAGATTTTTCATTTGGAATAAATCAAACAATTTTTATTTTTATTGATGTACTCGATTAATTACACTTGTTGTATATATATCAAAAATTACATATTCACATCCTAAACCACACGAGTGATCCTAATTACATTTCCACAATGAGAGAAAATCTTTAATTAAAAGGAAAAGTATAATGCATCCCAAGACTCGAAAATAAAACACACACTCCCAGAATAAATGTGTGTTGTCTTTAGGCTCACCGAGCACATAGTGATGACTTGAAATTTAGTAGATCGCCCCAAGCCAATGGGCGAAGAAAATGACATGACTCTAGATTGGACTTCTAGACTCTGGGTCAACCTAAAGAATGAGTTTTTTGATCCAATTGGTATGTTTCGGATGGAATCAAGATCAAGTAATTTCTGTTATTTAAACTGTAAGAAACCATAGAGACAGTAGGTAATTTGTGACCCAATTGGTATATCTTAAGAGGACCTAGGACCAGGTGATCTTTATTGTATTTAGACCTAAAAGAGACTAGAATAAAATAATTTACCTAAGTTTAGCTCAACTTTCTCACATTGCGCATGAGAAGCTTAGGAAGAGTGGGCTAGTTAGACTGGGTTTAGCTCAGCTCTCTCAATTGCCCATGAGAAACTTAGGAAGAGTGAGACCAGGAAGAGTGGGACCAAGTAAACTGGGTTTAGCTCGGCTTTCTAAATTGCTCAAAAGAAGCTTAGGATGAGTGGGCTAAGTTTACTGGGTTTGGTTGATTTAAAGTGGTTTTGCTAAGGTTTGACTCGATGAATCATAACTCACCGAGTAGCTAAGTCATGACTTAGTAACTCATTCTTAGACTTAGATTGTTAAGTGGTGTTTACTAAGGTCTGACTCGGTGAGTCACAACTCAGTGACTTAGTTCTAGACTTAGGCTTTTAAGTAGTTGGATGAGCAATGTTTGCTAAGGTTTGACACAGTGAGTCATGACTCAGTAACTCGATCCTAGACTTAAGCCTTTGAGTGATTGGATGAGTGAAATTTTCCAAAATCACATGAAAAACTAGAAGAGGGAGATCTCTGCTTTTAACCTATGAAAGATTGTAGAGTTAGATTGTATGAATTAAGCCTAATTACATTTTAAGTTAATTAAGCCTAATCATGATTAACACTAATGATAGCAATTATTGCTAATGATAGTTCTTAATTAATTTAAGACAATGTCATCCTCTCCCTGGTTTATGGTGTGTTTTCAAGGCAACTCTGTCATTTATAAGGTCTGATTAGTATTTAAACGTGTTTTAATGTGTTTTAAATATCTAATCTAGCATTATTTTGTTGTCTATTAATCATTTGGGACCCACCATTACCACAACGTGGGTGGGACCTGCGTGTGTAACATGGTGGGGTCATTGCCCTCAGGCACTAAGAGAAATTACTAGTGGCCAAAGGCCGCTAATGTCAGGGGAGGCACCTGCCTCTTAGAGAGTCCTCAGTCTTCAACCAGAGAAAAATTCTCTTCTGGTAAGAAGAGGGAGGGGTTATTTATAAGCTTGGAGCCTACTTTCACCTCCAGTAGTAGTTTAGGAATGCCCACCTTCTCCCATGGGAGCAATTTGGGAAATAAGGCTTGCCTTCACAATTGAGGGTAATCTGGGAAGGAGCATACCTTCACCATTGAGGGCAATTTAGGAAGAAGTCTTCCTTCACCATTTTAGGAAGAGCCTACCTTCACCATTGAGGGCAATCTAGGAAGAAGCTTGCCTTCACCATTGAGGGCATTTTGAGGAGAGCATGTCGTTACCATTGAAGGCAATTTTGGTAAGGAGTCTGCCTTTACCATTGAGGGCAAATTGGGAAGGAGCCTACCTCCACCATTGAGGGTAATTTGGGAAGGAGCTTGCCTTCACCATTTTGCAAGAGTCCGCCTTCACCATTGAAGGCATTCTGGGAAGAGCCTGCCTTCACCATTTTGTGAAGATCCTATCTTCACCATTAAGGGCAAATTAGGAAGGAGCTTGCCTTCACCATTTTGTGAAGAGCCTACCTTCATCATTGAGGGTAAATTGAGAAGAAGCTTGCCTTCACCATTGAGGGTAATCTGGAAAGGAGTCTACCTTCACCATTGAGGACAAATTAGAAAAGAGCTTGCCTTCACCATTGAGAGTATTCTAGGAAGGAGTCTGCCTTCACCATTTTAAGAAGAGTTTGCCTTCACCATTGGGGGTAATCTGGGAAGAGCCTGGCTTCATCATTGACAATAATTTGGGAAGGAGCCTGCTTTCACCATTGAGGGCAATCTGGGAAGAGCCTGCCTTCACCGTTAAGGGCAATCTGGGAAGGAGCCTGTTTTCGACATTATGGGAAGAGCCTTCCTTCACCATTGAGGGTAATTTGGGAAGGAGCCCGCCTTCACCATTTTAGGAAGAGTCTGCCTTTACCATTGAGGGCAATCTAGGAGGGAGCCTACCTTCACCATTGAGGGCATTTTAGGAGAGCCTAACTTCACCATTGAGGGCAAATTGGGAAGAAGCTTGCCTTCACCATTGAGGGCATTTTTGGGAGAGCCTGCCTTCACCTTTGAGGGCAATTTTGATAAAGAGTTTGCCTTTACCATTGAGGATAATCTGGGAAGGAGCATACTTTCATCATTTTGGCAAGAGCCAGCCTTCACCATTAAGAACAATCTAAGAAGAGCCTACCTTCATCATTGAGATCAATTGGAGAAGGAGCGTGCCTTCTCCATTTTGGAAAAAGTCTGTCTTTACCATTGGGGGTATTTGGGGAATCCAAACTTTGCTCAAGCTTTAATTGCATGATTAATGTAATTTCCATGTATGAAATGAAAAATATATTGTACCACCCTAAAAATGATGTGGATTTCCTTCTACCAAACCTAATTAATTGCATGCATGTTTTAGTTAGCAAAGGCAATTCTAATTATAAACGACATTTGGACAATCCGACATAAGTTCTTTTTCAGTTTATGGTTTAATTTTTTGCCATGGATTTTATCTTATCCAACATAATATTAGTCATATTTTAATATTAGATGATCCATCTTGTAATATCAGTCATATTTTAGTAACATTCCTTTTTGTATAGATTGGTTTTGTATCTTTTCATGACACTCTTTTATAACCTGCTTTATACTTCAATACTATGTTCTATATTTTTCGGCATGTCTTCTTGTTTCTACATTGTTCTTCCCCATTTTTTTAAGTTTTTTTTTATTATGACAAAAAGAGGGAGGATCCGAAGCTTCATGCTCGGAGAATCCAAAGTTCCGCTCCAGAGAAATGTCACAAGTCACCAATCATTCATCACTTCGGAGGCTCCGAAGTGAATAATTCAAAGGATCTGAAACGTCCTTTCACTATTTTAAGGAAGATGGGAAGCAGGTAAGATAGGGTAGGAGATTGGAAGCAATTGTTATTTTCTTTTTGTCCATTTGTGCGTGTTTCTCTTTTCAAAGTTCAGCCCAAAAACTACATCCAGTTCTTCCTTCCTTACTCGCAGCTCCCTTTCTACAGCCCAGATGACGCCCGCTCCATCGCACAACTACCATGCCAGCTACACTGGCTACACTAGATTATTTTCCAATATAAAATATTTCAAAAATTTTTATTTTAGTTTCTCTTCCGAATTTGCCCTTTTCAATGGATCTTCTTACTTCAACAAGAGTAAACCCTAAACCCCCAAATGCAACAGGCCTCTAATCGTCAACAACATGGAAATGTTATTGAAGAAATTTCAGCAGAAATACAGCAGAATCAAGGATGAAATGAGTCGATGGGACCAACTCCAATCTCGATTCCTCTCCCAATTCAGAAACGCTTCTTCCATCATCCAAAGATTGCCAGTTCTCTCTCTCTCTCTCTCTCTCTCTCTCTCTCTCTCTCTCTCTCTCTCTCTCT